>VXBR01011955.1:241900-420340 GCA_013400215.1 Cisticola juncidis
CCCGAGGGACCCGGCCCGCGTCCCGCGGCTGCCGCGGCGGGCAGGAAGCGGAGCGAGGGTTCCCAGCGCTGATCTCATCTTGGTATTTTTCATTTTCGTACATTTTTTTAGTCGTTATTTTTTATCTTTACACAAAGAGTGCCATTCACACAGAAAAAGCATCCCACGGCGCTGTCACCGCCGCTGCCCGTCCCTGCGCCTGGGCCCTGGCTCTGCTCCTCCGCAGCCACTTTTCTCTCCGGCCCCCGGGGGACTGGGCTCTGGACCCGATGCAGCTCTGCCACGCTTTGGGAACAGGTTTTGGTCCTGCAGTCGTCTGCTACTGCAGGAGGCTACACGGGAGCGTGGGCTGGCAGGTGCCTGGGAGGCTGGGATATCCCTGCTCTGCCCTGCCGCCTCCCAAAAGAGCGATCCCCGGCACCGGAAAGTCCCGGTGGCAGCTGGAGAACAAAGTACGGCCGGGGCGATCGGCGGGGAAATTGAGCAGGGCAAGGTTTTGTTTTGCGTCGGGTTTCACAGAACCGAAAGGCGGTCCTCTTCCCCTGCAGGCGAACGGGTATATATGACTCAAACATGTCCTTGCTCTCCTACCTGCATCCCCTCTGGTTCTCTTAATGAAAGGGTAAGCAGCAGCCAGAGGCGCGAGGCATTTTCATATAAACCCTGCTGAAGACTTAGTAAGATCCTCTGTACTGCAAAATACCATTTGCATTGTGTGAGTATAGTTGTGATGGAAAGGAGATTTTGGGCCATCTGTGTTTCACAGAAGCTCCGCAGTGCTAACCTTGCTTGCACTGGGAACAGCCGGGATGGACCAAAGGATAGTGAATAGTCCCCAAGACTCTGCTCTCTAGTTTTCTCTGATACAAGAGGCTGCCTTTCTACACCACGAACTAGGACAGCAGTTACTGGGGGACCACCTCCGGAACCCATCACCTATGCATAGGCTGCTGAGGGGCTCAAATTCCATCACAGCAGCATCCAGGGAGGTCTCAGAAAATGCCCGTTTCCTTAGGTGGTCCTTGCAAAAGCTGCACCATTCTGCACACGTTTTGATGGCAATACAGGATGCCAAAAACACTGTGCCACAGTCACACATCCGGTTTTCCCTTAGTCCAGTTCGTTCTGTGATTTTCAGTGACCGAGCTGATTTGGAAGGCGAGTAGGTTTTTCGCAGAAAACCAGATAGAGATATAGGATATAGGATATATACAATTAATTGATGGCTATCAATATCTCCACTGAACAGCCTTGTTTAAACTTGTAATGATGTAGTCCATGCTGCCACCTACGTCTTCTGATTCAGGTTTCTTGTGTACTGCAACTTTGATTCACAGGCATCCTTTGCAGAGGGCAGCTCACATTTTGTGAGGCTCCATGAGGAACCACAAACAGGCAGCTCTGACTGCACTAGGGAATGAAGCAGAAGGTTTCTCACTGGCTCAGCCGCTTGTTTTGTTTCAGTGAGGATGCCTAGATGCAGATTAGGAACCAGCAGTCACATCAGTGAAATGTAAGTAGTGGCTGGAGCCTTGTCTGAGTGAAGGATCCTGCCAGCACAGCTGTACTAGTGGCAGCAGTGGAATATTTTGCTCTGGTTCTCTAGAGGAATCAAAGTCTATATTTTGTCTCTGGCTCTCTCTTCTGCTGCTCCTCACTCATTAAAAGTCAACCACACAAAGCACATGGTTGCTTTCTGTGTTTGGGGAAAAAAAAATACCAACAGCCAAAGCTGTTTTGAAGTCAGAGGCTTGCAAACAGTACCTGGAACTAAGTATAATAATAATAATAATAATAATAATAATAATAATAATAATAATAGTAATACTACTAGTACTAATAAGTAATTTTGTATCATAAATATGCACATTGCTATCTGCTATTTCATTATGAGATAGCACAACTTCTGAGAATGTGTCTGATGAATATTTGGGGGAATTCTGCCTTCAGCTGCAGTGGCATACGGCTTCTGGCTTTTCCACTCTCTTATGTAACCAAAATCACAAGTTAGAGCCCAAATTACAAAGCATAAGCATGTGTATAATATTAAGCATACAAACGGTGCCTGAAATTACTTTCCTTTTCATGTAGGTCTATTTTTAATCTATTAGAATTTTCGCTTCTGCAGCTTTATTGATTTCAGTGTCCTCTGATGCAGTTCATAATGCAATCAAGCCTAAGCCCTTAAAAACCCACTGTGAAGACATTAACCCAAACTTAACAAAGGCCAAAATCACTCTAGCTACAGGTAGGTAAGTTCAAATGACTTTTATACCTCGTGTGTATCCTGTATCAAGATGCTATAGCAAGCAGAAAACCACATCCTTGTGGCTGCTTTGGCAACCAGACAGAGTGGCAGATTTTTGCACCCCAGCCCAAGGCATGGGTTACCCATCACCTTCCTTTGAGTTTTCCCTCTTTCTCAGAGACCATTTTTGCCATTACCATGCTGATCTTCTTGCTGGAGTGCTAAGGTGTTGGATGCTGATACAGCGAGTGCCTCTTGTATCTGTTTAATCCGATAACATAACTCTTTTTTAATCTCCATGTCTGGGTCACAGGGTTTAAAAAAGACACTGGGCCAAATCCCCAGCTTGGCTACAACGTGTGGAAATCTACTGTGATGGCACGAAAGTCAGCAGAGATTCACTGTATTTGCACCCGGGTGAAGAGGTCTCAAGGGGCAGGGATGTGAGTGCCAGATTTCAGAGGGATGAATATTAACACAGGGGTATGGCAGAGCTAATTCAGGTTTCCATAAGGTGAGGTGGAGGGAGGGATATTACACCAGGACCTAAAATATGCTTGTCAGCAAATTCTCATTAATTTTAAAATGGTAATCTATTTAATATTTTTTCATTTTTCAGGAGAAAGCTTGTTTTCATTGTTTGGCTGCTAGAGGGAACATGATGTTTCATGGACTCAGGACTAAGATGGGGCATGGACAAAGAGGAGATTTTGCAGGGATTTGGAATATTTTACAAATAAACATTAAAATTTTAAGAAAGCAAAGGTGATCCAGGCATAAAGTCCAGCAGAAATGTAAGAGAGAAATGGACATCACTGTCTGCAAAGGATGGTGTAAGCAAGAATGGCAAAAAGATGGTCTAAGTCCTTTGCATTAATGATTTTCTATACATGAATTTCCTATACAAAGTTATATGGGGTCAGTCTTTGGAGTTCACCTGTATAGCAGAGGATCTTGAACCTGAAAAAGGGAAGCAGATTTTGTAAGGGATTTGCATATCATGGAGTGACTCTGGATTGCAGATTTGAAGCATTACTAGATTGGGGAATAAACTCTGGCTATTGCTGTTACATACCAGGATATCTCACTAATCCACACAATCCACTAAGTTGCTGTAATTTTAGTCTGTGTTTATTTTAGATGAAATCATGGCCTGGACAGTTAATTTTTCTTGGTTTATCCATATAAATCATATATAAATAAGGTATCAAACAGAAATCAAAACATGACCTGTGTTTTTGGTACACTCCCCATCATGTGAACCTGCCAGTGATAGACCCGTGTACCCAGTTTACAAATCAAACACAAAGGCAGTGAAAAACCACAGGTCTTCTTGAGAAGTAGCCAGTTGCCATTAAATTCTCTTGCTTTAATGCTCTGGGTGGCCTATTTTGCTTATATTTGAGACTGCCTAGCCATTATGGGATTGCATGCACTGGTCTTTTCCTTACCTCAAGCTAATTAGAAATTAACTTGAGGCACTTAGCCAGGCTGAGAGGCTGGAGCTGGTCCCTTCTGAACACAGGCTGAGTTTGGAAATGCCTGTTGCTTTCCAGGGGATGGTTGCTAAATTGAGGAGCAAACACAGAGGAACCAAACAGCCTGGAACCAAAGTGGTCACACTGGCTTTTGAAAAAAGTGAGTGTCACAAGTTAACTGACAGTCAGCTACCTAGAAATAAAACCTTCTCACATATCCAGTGGTTTTCACTGGGATTTTCAAGATCTCCTGAGCAATTTAAAATCCTTGAAAGGAATGCACTATAGAATGAAAAATATAACTATTATTAAAGAATGTCTGTGAACTGAAAGCCAGCCAGATTCATAAAAATGAGCTAAAAAAGCAATAACAGGTACTCTGTCTCCTGCTGTATGCTGTATGAACAGTATGTTTTGTATTTTGGAAGTTGCTCTAAAACAAGGGTTTTTTCTTCACTACTGCTGTTGGGAAGAACAGTAAAAGAACTATGCATAAATGAGATTAAAGTAATTTAATTAAAAAATAAACAATGTGCTTTCATCTTCAATTCATATCCAGACATTTGGGGTCTAAGTTAAAAAAAAAAAGATAAAAATTCAGAAATTCAGAAAGGATTTTGAAAGACAACTGTTTCCCTTTTAAGATTAATGATAATCATACTTGTGTGTTCAAGGAAGAATAGATCCAGTGTTATGTAACAGGATAAAGAAACAAAATCCTTTTTCCTTAAATTAAAGTAACCAGTATGTGTGTGAATTTTAGTCAATCACTAAAAATTCAAGAAACTCATTTTCTTTCACAATTGCAATCCACATTCTAAAATTGATGTCTTCTAACTTTTAAACAGATTCACAATAATTAAAGACAAAAATTATTTGTTTGTTCCATTTGACTACACTTTGCCAATAGAGGATTGTTTCCTACGGAAAATTCTGTGGCACTTGCCCTGTGCAAAAATCCAAATATGTGCTCATCTTTTTATTTTATGTGGCATTAGCAAATCCAGTTATTGCACTTTCCATTTTTTTCCTTTTAAATCTGATTACCTAGTACTAGATATATGGTAACTTATCTCTTTCAATAATTTTTTTTGCCTGAACTAACTATTACATAACAGTTCTTGTAAAATCTTGTCTTTTTAAATTTGCCAGAAACAGGACAAGATCAACAGGTAATGGAATTTTTTTTGATGTTGGCATTTTTCTTATGCTGGCTTAATCACATAACATTTATTAAAAAACACCCAAGAAAATAATTTCCTACCAGAAAACATCCATTTTCCAGTTCTGTATTTTACAGAAGCACTCATACCAGAATTTCTGTATCAGAATTTGACACATAAAGTTCCTCTATCACATGAGTTCAATTTTCCAAAAGAAGGCCAATGGTATTATTAATAACCAAGATATAAGCCCTGAAAAGGCTACACTGCTGAATGTACTTGCTGAAAAAAAAGAAGGAAAAAAAAAGAAAAAAAAAAGAAAAAAAAAGATCTTGTTGGATCTAATTCTGGAGTTATTGTTTGACACAATGCAGAGCAGCTGGGATTTGCATAGAAAGGCTTTGCTGAGCTCAGGTGATGTTCACTCATGCATGGGAGAAGCTTGTGTGAGCTTTGCTGAGTGACTCCAAGCTTTGTCTGCAGACCAAAGTAAATGCTGCAGATGTTGGCTCGTCCTTGCACATGTCCACACTCAACATTTTCAGTCCTGAAGGCAAAGCTTCACATCTGGGCAGTTTAAGTGATATTCCCTCACTGGACCAAGTCCTCTGTTAGCACTGCTCCAGAAGCACAGTGTGCTTGCAGATGATGCATGTGGTGAATATGCCTCTTTCCCTGCTGGTAACACACCTGCCATGCTGCAGCTAAATGTTCTGCTGCTGCACAGCCTGCAGAGATTTCCTGGGCCTCACGAGCACAACAGGTCCTGCCCAGTCAAGATGGTTACACAGGTGCAGCAAAGATGATACGGAATCTGGGAAGCCACAGGAGATGTAAGTTGAGAGACAGGGAAGAAATTGTGGCAGACCCACTCTGAAAGCAATAAAAGGTCAATAGAGTCTGAGGGTGCCCTGCAGAACCACTTCTATTTCCATTTGCAGCTGATTATTGAGCTGGGCAGACTTGGCCTAACCACATCCCAAATAACAGTAGACATCACAGTGGAAAATAGTCCAAAGATGAACAGTGGAGAGCTTGCTGAGGCAGTTGAGCCTTCATGACTTACACAATGAATTAAACTGTTGAATTAAACTCACCAAAGAAGAAGATGAGCGATCACTTGAGTGAATTCATACAAGCTCATATTTCTTTCTATTTGCTTATGGGTCCCTTTGTTCCCTTCCCTCTCAAAGTGATGGGGAAACAGTTATGAGGATAATTTTCAGTTACTTCATTTATTCTGACAAATTACATTGGTAGATATAGGCAAACACTGGGAGAAAATACTGTAAAAAACAAAACCATTCCCAAATGCATGCTTGTATGAGTTCAGACAGCTAGAGTTTCTGGCTAGATGAATTAATGCACTGCAAGCAGAGAAAGGGCTTCAAATGCCTGAGTGTCTAGAAAAAAAGAAATTTAAAATGAACCCTGCAAGCTATCCAGCAACTGCTCATCCAGTTTTTAATTAACAAAACTGAAAAGCAAGCATATAATATAAACTGAAAAACACAGCGCTTCAGTTTTCCAGACTGCCAGTCCAAATGCAAGACAAATTGCTTGCGTCTGGTGGCAGGCAGAGCTGCGTGAGTGGCGCGGCAGCCGCGGCGGCGCTGGCCCGGCCCCGGCACGGCCCGGCCGCAAACACTCGAGGCACTGCCTGCCTGGGCTCCCACCTCCGCTGGCAGCGCCGTCACTGAGGGGACGCCAGGCTCCCGGGCATGGGTGACCTTGAGCCTCCCCAAGCAGTTACCTTTTCTGGACCTTTGGCAAGCTCCCAAGTGATCTTTCAGCCGGAATCTCCGTGGCCTAAAATAAATTCAGCAATATTCACTGCGGCATCCCTGCACTTCTCTTTTGGGATACCTGACGTTTATGTCCCAGCCTGGGCAGAGACTGGTTTTGGAAAGTTTATTTGGGTGCAGCAAATAAATTTCTGCCTGTCTCTCCCAGCCAGTGCAATCCCTCTTTGTTGTCTGTACATGAGAAGGCGGGGAAAGGGGGGAGGGTGGAATAGGTTCAACACAAAGCAAAAATTATCCAGACTTGGGCCTCTAAATCTCTTTGGCCTATTGGCCTAATGGAGGAGCTGCATGGCCAGGTTGTGCTGTGGCAGTGACCAGGCATCATCCTGCGCAGCAGGGCCTGGGACTGCCTGGTGACAGAGCTGAATAAGTCATGGAGCAGAGGCACACAGTGGAGAGTGTGGTGGACCCCTGGGAGCTTTTCCATCCAGTGCCTCCGGAAGTCTTGTGGAACCATGTGGAGAAGTGTACAGCACCTATCAGGTACAGCCTGTCATCTCCTGGAGCTCAGGACATGAGCACCATCTCCAGCCAGAGCAGGGGAGGCCACCACATGCCCACTCCACCTGGCTTCAACTCAGGTTTCCCCTCAAGCTGAATTCATGCCACCCCAGAAAGTCTTTCCATGTGTCACTGCCTGAATTTTGTGTCCCCACTGGGAGACTACGCTCCCAGTTCTCCCAATAAGATACAGGTTTATATAGAGGTCATGTTTCTGCTGTTCTCCACCAGCAAAACTGCTGTTTGCTCTAAACATGAAGATATTTTTGTAAGAGCAAAAGCATGAATTATTTCAAATTTGCCTCAGGATGAATTTTCAAGGGTACTGCGGAGATTGTTTCCACAACAAAACGGGAGCTCTTCCCCTTCTGAATTGTTCATGTTAATTTCATGAATGCTAGAAAAGAGGCTGGCTTTTTAAAAATGTCAGCAGATACCTGGAATGGGAATGTTTCCATAAATCCTTTGGAAACTATTGTTGCTGATGTTGTATAATCTGACCAAAAGTTCAATTTGGCAATTTTTATTAAGCCTTGCTGTTAGGTATAGGCAATTAGCTTAACAAAACATCAGATAGGATCTCTGCTGTTTTTGCAATGCCTGTTGCTCTGATCCTTACCTGGTGGGAAATGGCTTTGGAGGAGCACAGCCACATCTGTAGCTGTTTACATCACATTTCTGACAGAGCTCCACCCTGCTTTCCCCATTTGTACTTTGTTTTTCATGAATAAAGGTCATGGCATTGGCATCACAGAAAATATTGTTGCTACAGAAGGAATTCAGCTGTCCCCTCTGGGTAATAAACAATATTGTACTCCAAGGCTGGCAGGGCAGCAATCAGAGATGGAAGAGAAGGCCAAGACCCATTGAGATCTCTGCAGACCTCCAGCATCCCACAAGTCAGCTGTCTCCCTGCCTGTGCTGGGTCACTGCAGACTCTGCATAATCTCTAATATTTTGCCCAACCTAGATTTAGGCACCCCCAGCTGTTGGCAGTGGGTCTGTTGTGGGTACCTGCCTCCCAGCCAGTCACACTACTGGAATTTGTTGTCTAATAGTCAAAGGGATTTCTCTCTGCAACAATGTTGTACATTAGCCCAACACCCCCTGTGTGTGCTGGTGGCCTGGGGACGTGGTTACCACATGTAGTTGCCAACCACTGATTGCCCCTGCTCTGGAGTGCTCTCCAGGGAGGTGCTGTGGCCAGGGAACATTGGCTGGTTGCGTGGGACTCTGACCTGGCTGTAGCCCAGATATATAACACATCATTTTAGCCATGTTGTATCTAGATCAGGGAATAAATGTATAGGAACTACATCCCTTGATTCAGCTATAAAGTAAATGAGATCTCTCCCATGTTTCTGTATTAACATCCACATTGACCTTCATGTTTATGCTCATGTCAAAATCACCACTTGTCTTTTGGCTCAAAAGCTATTCTTCTAATCTTTTGTTATGTGTGAGGCTCTCAAGCTGTCTGGTGTTTTTGCCTCCTTTCAGGCTGCCAGTACTTTCCAGCAAGGTGAAATTTTAAATAGCTGCTATATTCCAGGAGTAATTTCATCACCAGTGACTGTAGGAACACTCCCCTAAACTTATGGTCCATGGTTTTATGATTCTCTGGGTATGGACCAAAATCTCAATTGTTCTGACACTATGAGGGAAATGAGAAGTTGCTGCATTATTGCTACAGCCAAGGACACACAACAGCCAACAAGCTAAAGCTCAATATCAAAAGTGTTAGGAATACTTTTAGCATGAACACTATTCAAACAATTGCCAGTTCAGCAGAAAGAATGCTGGAGAAAAATCTCCAGGTTAGGCAGACCTTGAACTTTCTTTCCCTGGATGACACCAGTTGAGCAGAAAATCAAATTCTACTGAAATAGTTGGGTATTTTATTAGTAAACAGCCTAGAGGTGAATTCCTTGTTTTTTCTCAATTAGATATGTTTGTAACAGAGAATTGACTGAATAAAAATTAATACTTGTTTTTTACACAGTGCTTTAGCATAATCCCAGAAATCATAATTTAGGGAGTACAGATCTTCCTTGTTGCAAACCCTCAAGATTCCTGTGGCAATTAATAAAGTATTTAATTAAAAATTTCCAACACCAGAAGATCTTAAAAATCACCCAACAGGTTTTGTACATCCCCTGGCATTTGAAATTTTGTCAGTAATGAAAACTAAATGAATGTTGAATACAAGTATAAGGCTTAAAACAATGTCACATGGGTGTCACATGTTAGTGTGCACAAAAATAGTGTTTAAGGGGAGCTGTTCAAATAAGACCAAAATTGTTTCTTTTTTTAATAAAGCAATCTCCTCTTGATTAGTAACAGACTAAAAGTTGCCTTAAAGAGGTTCTAGGGCCATTATGCTCCTGTTTTCTCTTAGCAACAAGTAAATAGTGGTTGAATTTACATCCCTATTTAAGGTTTCCACATCTCTTAATACTTTGCATTGTATTTCCTCTCTGAAGTTTCCTAACTTCTGCTAACCATGTAGGCCTGTGTGGCCTGCAGAGCACATCCACGCTCTATAGGAAGTGGTTTTGGTGCTGCTCTACTAAGTAAGCAGAAGATCTGCTCAGCAGAAAAATCACATAAATGTCTGTACATCCTAACTGCTATTAAGAATGAAGGCAGCAGTTATGATGATTAAGCCTACTACCCTTCAAGGAAATTGAATTTCTCTCTTTTATTCCTCCCCTATGTTTTAATTTGATACAACTTGTATCTCTAGTGCTGATTGCTGCAGCACACTCTCCATAACTGAGGAGCTGTCCTTTCCTTTGCTCAAAGTGTCCCCAGATAGGAATTCAGGTTGGGTAACAAACCTTTTGTGACTCTGCAGCAATGTAAAGGGAAAAGGATCTCACCCACAGGAGAATACAGGACTCTCTTTACCTCTTTTATTTTTCAACAGAGCTGACTGCATTTTGGAAGAAAGAAATTAATCATTTTCTATTTTTTTTTCTAATTGTGAAGCTCCTTTAATTCATCCTTTTAAAGGATTTGGGGATCATCTGATCAAAAGTCTTAAAGAAACACAAGCATCCCTGCTGCTTGGGTTGCAAAGCTAAAGCTCATGCTCTGAAAAGAGAAGTGTGCTTAGAACAAAGAGCTTTTGAACACAAGAACAAACCATGGCAATGCATGCTGACAAACACTTCATCTGCCTGCTGCCATTTACATTTTTTTACATATCCATGGAGTACTGCTGAGGGCTTTGGTCACCTTGACCTGTCACCGACACAAGTCTGTTTAAGTTTTCTTCGAAATTAATCCCTGCTGCCACTCAGGTATTTTTTGCTATTGCTTTTGTTTGTTATTCATCTTTGAATTGTTTCCAATCTGAAAGTATCTTTCTGGTCCCAGAACTGTACAGAATATATCAGACAATCCTCTAGGGGCAGCGAAAGAAATTCTAAAACTCCCTCTCCCACTACTCTTACACAGTCAACCCATACCCTTTTGATTTCAGACCTTGTTTTAGGTCTACACAAGAAAGGTTTTGACTTCTTTAATTTGGTTTGGTTGTATTTTTCCCTTTAGTTTTGATTTCTTCCAGTTTTCTGGATAGATTTCACACAGCTTGCCACCACAGCTCTAGACGACAATAAAAAAATGTATGGGAACTCATCCAAAGTACGTGTTTGCAAGGAGTGTTATGCCAGGAACATCATTACTGGAGTCCCAGTAAATAATCCAGAACCAATGCCATAACTTTTATGTGTACCAGGGGCACTGAAACCCATGCTGAAATACTTGGCAAGTCTACCCTTAAACTAGGATATGTTCTATTGATATTGGCTGTGATCAGCCACAACATTCCTTGGTTTTGAGGTAGTATTTCTGAAGGGGGAGGTTTTGCGATGCCAGTTCTTGTCATATGTTTTCCTGTCTCACCCTATCTTCAAGCCCAGCTAATCTGATGACATCCAACTGTCCTAATGAGCTGCATCTACTTCTAGGCTGAAGCGTTGACAGCTGCCTGTTCTATTGCCAACACAAACTTCTGAGACAACTGTATCTTATTCTTGCAAGTACGCAAATCGCTTCATTTCTAGCACAAATATGAGATATAATGATATTTCTTTTTGCTGATCCAGGTCTAAAAAGAGGTGTGTGAAAAATGCCATCCAGCACTCAATTATTCCCTGACATGCAGTTTGATTCCTCAGCTGGAAACAAGGGTTATGTCTGTCGGTTACAGAGAAATCAAGGGCTCGTGTCTCTTACAGCCAATGTACAGTCACACGGGCTAAGGTCAGTGCAAAGGACATGTTCCTCCAATTAATGTTGGCATGTGTTTATTTATATTTTTATACATTGGTAATTCTTCCATTTGCTGTTCTTGGATTCAGAGCTCTTGGCAAGAGCTTCAGCTTGTTCTTATTCACATAGGATTTAATGCACTGAAATCTTCACCACCACCTTGACCATCTCAAGCACATGGGATTTACCTACTTTCCCAAAGCTGTTGGAAGCACAGACTCATCAACCTTTCCTTTCCCTGGACTGCTTTTCCAAAGCATAGAAACTGGGTAACAGGTAAAACCAGGCTCCCAACAAGCCATTAAAAACTACTCACGACCTCTGGAGAGAAAGCTGTCTAAAACAGAGACTGGATAAGGTGGATGAATTTTGTCTTGGGGGACTACAGTGTCCACAACCATAACAGACAATAATCCCCAGACAAAGATGGAGAGGAGACACACAGAAACACTGATTTTGATCCAAATGCAGTCAGAATAAATAGAAGCAAGCCCTGCAGTGATAGCTGATCAGATCATCTCCAGGCAGAACAAGAACTTCTCTTTTCAAAAGAAAAATCCATGTCTACCCTCTGCCCCTCAATAATTTTACAACTTGCCAGATTCCAAGAATCATAGAAAATTCTACTGAGCTGGGGCCAAGGAGCAGAAAATCTAAGAAAAGCACATCTGGTCCTGGCAAACTCTTGTAGCAGCCCAGGTCACCACTGTGGCCTCTCCTGTGCCAGCCTTTCACACTGTTTTCCCAGCTGAAGATAGGACCCACTTCTTCAATTCAGCTTTGCCTCAGTAAGTTACTTGCACACATACAAGCTCAGAAACTCGAGACTCTTGCCTAGAATAAGGCCGGAAAGAAGGAGACTTTGTTATTGTTCTAAGGGGAGACCATATGAGTAGCTAGATTAGAAGAACAGACATAACAGTGGTATTGGATACAGAAATAACAGCCATTGCTGGTTCCATGGGAAGAAAGGACAAATGAATAAACATCAATCACAACATCTGAAACCACCAGGCTTGGAAAAGCCTCTTGATTTTAGGAAAAATCCACTGAAAGATGTCAGGGCTAGATCTGGCATCTTTGTCTCAGGGGTATAATTGCCATTGAGGAAGAAAAGGATTTTTGAGGAGCCATAAATCCAGGAACGTTCTATGTCATTATCTTTTAGTCAGTAAGCTCCATGGACAAATACAAGGGTTGGTTTGTTTGGTGGGGCTTATTTGTCTTTTTATTTTAAATCTGTAGCTTTTCCCTCAGCATTTTTGAAATGTTTTTCATTATGAAATATTGCATGTTATCCCAGGACAATGTACAAACTGAATGCAAAGGCAAGCAAAATATCCAAATAGATTTAACTCTTCATATCTCCCGAGTACAAAATGGTCTCATCTCTACAGAACCTTCTCCACTGTTAGCAGATACAACACACCATCAAGAAGGCAGGGCAAAATTCAGGAGAAAATGATAAGTATATATGGACTGAATGTCAGTGCAACTATACTGTAAGTCCTATCCCAGCCTATTTAACCAATAAGGTATTTTCAGTTTCTGGTGTTATTTACAAAGATATTTTTGAAGGAACACAGACTGTACTGTTTTGGGGAGGGAGGAATTGGCTTCTTTGGTATTACTCAAAACTTATTAAATAAGAAGCTTTCTTATTTCCTCACTGCTGGAGAGCAATTATTGTGACACAGATAGAAAAGCTGGAGGCTGAAAGAAGAGGAATTCTCTGATTTACTGGAGTTCCTTATACACACAGCTAATGTCTGCAAAATGTGTCCAGGTTCTGTGAAGTGTGAAGTTGCTGCCTCAGCAATATTTGGAACTTTGCATTGAGCTGAGTGCTCAAATCCCAGAAGGTGGCATTGGGAGGCCAATCCCTTAGGACATCCTTGGTGTTGAATTCTTTGAGAATACTTGAGTAGACTAAATGCATCACAGCAAGGTGACACGTACCTTCTACAGAGCATGGAGAAGACCATATGTCAGAAAACTGTGTTCAGCCTTGGATTCCTCAGTAAAAGAAAAATATTAAAGAATAAAATCAAACATAACCGCAATGAAGTTTTAAGAGGCTTGAGGTATTGATTCAAGAGGGTGATCCCCAAAATGCACATTTAGTGTGGAATGCTGGCACCATGAATATCAGCAAGAAAATCTCCTGGTGCCTGCATTGGAGCTGTGTCCATACGGTTTATCCAGACAAAGACAGTATAAACACCAGAGGCTCAATTGTCCCTGAGCTAACAGTGCACAGTTGTTTAAGCGCAGGAAATGGCCCACCCTTTTCCCACCTTTGTACACCCAGGCAGGGGTCAGACACAGTGTAGCTGCCACAAGGGCAAGGCTGATCCGAGCTAGTGTCTGACACAGGGTGACAGAGGCAGGGGGATGGCAGAGCTGCTGCCCTGGAGCTCTGCCAGTGACTGCAGAGGTGGCACAAATGGGGAGAATGTGTGGTCAATCTGCAAAAACACCCCATGAGCAAGCAGATACTTTCTACCAGTTATCTTGGAGAAACTGTCTTAAACCACTGCCCAAGACAGAGTTTTCTTTCTTAAAGCCAATACTCAGGTGAAAGAAAGGTTCCAATAATTTCCCTCAATAGTCTTCTTATATGGGAAAGAAGTCCAAGGAAACAAAAGTACCACTGTCATTGACACGACACAATCCTACCTCCTTCCAGTATCTTTTGCTACCATAACAGGATCCTGAAGTAGTTGTTTTCAGTTCAGGATTAAGATGATTTCATCCTTCACATTCATTATCTGAATAAATGAGTACATACTTCTCTCATTCTTCATCTTTGTCTTGATTATTCACCTTGGTAATGGAACATGTAACAGGAGTGGGAAGACATGAGTTCACTGCCAGGGAGTGCCTCTGCAGGCAAAATGAGATACAAGTACAAAAATAAAAAGACATGATGGAAGAGAAAACTATTTTTTCATCTTCTCTTAACCTAGAAACTCAAGGCAAATTAGTTGCCCAGGCCTTTCCAACAGCTCTCCACATATTAAGCATTGTGAAGCCCCCATCTTAGGAATAGTGGTATCAGGCATTGAGAGCTGAAATTCCATGCCGCATAGAGATGCACACATTTAATCCGGTTGTGGTTTCCTTAATATGCAAGGATCCTAAAGTCAGCTCTGGTTTGACTCATCAGTTCCAGCTAATTTTCAAGCTAAGGGCTCTAATAAGCAGATTCAAGAGCATCTGGGCAAATTTAGCTCCAACCAATTTGCCTCCAGAACATCCTTTGAATACATTTGCATAGTCTGTGCTCACAAAGTTACATAAAACATGCTTTGCCAGCTGCCAGCTGGGCCCCTCAGCCTGGCACACTGTTGTCACAGTTGAATATCCACTGAAGGCATGACAAAGTGCTTATAGTCATTCACTTTTCCCTTAGTTGATATTATGTGTACCCCTGTCTCATGGTGTGCAACAAATTCCTGGAATAATGATGATTTAAATACTGGATAGGCAGTGTGCATGCCCCATGTCACTGTGCCACAACCTTGATCTGATGACAGGATGTCTGAGAGTAAGAACGCAGAGCCATCACTAGCACCAGGCTTGGCTTTCCCTCCACTGTGCCAAGTTTGATAGTCTCTTTGGTGATCCAGGCACATGCCCATTAAGAAAGTTTATTTTAAAGAGGTCAGGTAGCAGCTGATGGGTGTTGGGAATGTTTTAGTATTCCAAAACAGGCAGCATTTGAACAAACAATCTACAGATGCGAATGTCAGCAGATTTATTGGCAATGCCACGTGCTAGTCTTTGTGAACTCTGAGTACTTGTTGTTTGGTGCCCAATTATAGTCCCTGGAGCAGTCCATTACTTGCAGCGTATTGGGATCTAGGGATCCTGGTCAGATTTGGAGTCTCTTTGTGCCAGGTGCTGCACAAACACAAATGCCAGCTGTGGTAGACCCTACAACCTAAGACCCTGTGAACTCTTCCCCATGTGCTGAACTTTCTGCACAGCTGTAACTTCACCAGCTTTAGTCTGATCTGCGCAGATATGCAATTCTATTGTGTTCTAGTTCATTATCTATTTAACACCTACTGAACACTCTGCAACTGCTTAAAAGCATGAAGTAAATCATGCGCATAAATGTTTGTAGAATGTGGGGCTTAATAAAGACCAGCAGCAATATAGGCAAGGGAAAGCTTGAGTGAGAGGGAAGATAAAAGTAACCAAAAGGGGAACTTGTGATTACATAACCTGCTACATACATAATTTGTGGGCTTCAATGTTTGGGAATTTTGTTTGTTTGCTTAATGTTAATGAGCAAGAGAATTTAAAGAATCCCTGCCACCTACTGAATCCAGAGCTGCAGTGTTGTAGGCCTTGCCCTGTGCATTTATAAGTCCTTCCTTGTTCAGCAAAACACTTGCCCATGTTTTGCACTCGAAGAGGAGAATACCAAATAGCACGTTCTCAGCAAGAACTGGGCACCACTTGCCTGTAAAGTACAAACCCAAATAAATGCGCTGTCCCCAAAATACTCCTGCACAATGAGAATATGGAGGGAGAAGCCTCTGAGGTTTGGGGGTGATTTTTTCTTTTAATGTTTGTGAACACTTTTCTGTGTTCCTTGGCTAGCTTTAACCAAAAGCCGCCTTTAGGAGTGTTCTGTATTCAGCCTAATTTAGATGTACACAATTTAAATGCAAGTTTTCATCATACATCACTTTTAGAACAAGTTTCTTTGTAGGCTGTTGACAGAAAATGGTTATAATCCTTTTATACTCAAGTAAAAATGCAAACTGAGTAATTGGTGTAATATCTTTTACTTCAGTTTACTGGGGTTTATTTCCCTGTTATGCAAAGTTTTGTCACTAACTAACTTTGTTTTGACACATAACTTTTGTTCTCCATGAGCAGTTTAGCAAGCTGAAGTTCAGAGAATTTGCAGAGTGCTTTTGTTTTGGAGCAACAATATTTCCCGGGAACCAGAATTCCTAAAACAAATTATGTTAATCAGAAATATGTTGTAACTTCTCAGCTTTGGGAACACTGAGATAACAGATCACCTTTAACTTACTGACACACTTTTGAGTTTTGGCTACTGAATAGTCGCAACGATCTACATTGAGTATCAGCTATTTGTAGCACTTGGCAAACAGGATAAAAAAGGTGAAACTCTGAGTTTTTATCAGCTCTCTGCAGGTTTATAAGTCTTATTTAACAAAGAGTTTCTGTACTTACTGAAGTTAAGCATACACTGAAGATAAGCAAAAAGCCTGAAAGCTTTGCTGAATTCACACTAAGTTAGGTAAGGTTACAGGGCTTTTGCTTAATCTGGGCCACAGCTAACAGCTGAGTAGTGATACTGGGTGCAACAACCGGGACTGCAGGGAGGGTGTGGATGCTATTTTTGACCCACTTACATTGATTGCCATTCAAGTTTTATGTCAGTTACAACAGGTTACAAAGATACAGAGAATCTACAAACAAGCCCAAGTTACCTTCTTGATTTAACAACACCTCAGTTCAGGGCCCTTCACTTTTTTACCTTGCCTGGTGGCTTTCTTTTCACCCCAGCATGCCAAGTTGGCTGATCTTACTGAATATTGATATGCAAAAGAAACATGTCTTCCCTTTACTTGAGTCTTGTTTGCTCTTCTTGGCATTGGATCTTTATTACATCTGCTGGGAGGGTTAGCTTTTAATCCATGTGTCTCCATCAAGATAGAGGCATGTCCCAGCAGGACAAGATGCTATGAAAGTTCAGGTTGCTGCTCTTTGCTTCCAGCAAAGGAAATAATGTTTTAGCCACCCATGTTGAATTGCCACTGGCCAACACACAAACCTTTTGTAGACCAAAAGCTACCAGAGCATTGATATTTGCAATGCCCAAGATGCAGCTCAGGGACCAACAAGTCAAAGGCTGAATCTTGAATTTTCTGAAGTCTTGATCTTGTTAAGCTGTACTTGCCTAAGAAATCTTCCTTCATGATATTAAACTTACTGATTTAAACATGAACCCAATCTCTTTCCTACTGAAATCCTCCCTGAATGGCATCAGGAGAAGCCAAAACTTATGGGTTACCCCAGTGAAAGAACATGCTATGAGCAGGCATTATGGGCTTTGGGAAGAACAAAACAGAACACAGTGATGATTAGAAATCACAGGATCACACTCTCAAACCAAAGATCCTCTGAAATGAGTGACAGTGTGGTTTTCAGGGTTATATCAATGCTGTATTGCAACACACCTTTGTCATAACTTTTGTTGACAGTTCTCCCAGTGTACCTGTCTGTGGACAAAACACACTTTCCGAAGGTATTTATAACTTTCATGTACAGACCTTGTTCTTTTCAACAAAAGCAAATGAAGCTCATGAAAAAAGACACTTAGATGATGACAAACTGCTGACACACATGAAAAAAATGTGCGGTTTTTTTCAACTCAGAATAGCCAGAATACCCCTATGAAATATTCTTTCTCACAAAACATACTGTTTTCTCATTATGTGTGTTGACATTTTTCAGACTGACCTCAGCTAGATATTTTGTTCCGGAGTCCCCATTTAGTGGAACATTTAAACAATAACACTTTGAAGCATGCTCAGTCTCTCTTTTGAAGTCCATTCAGGCTCTGCCCTAGGGTCAGCAGGCGCATTCCAGCAATGATGCATGGACCATCTGCTGTACAAGTTTAAATCCCACTGGTCCTATACCTAGAGGTACTAACATGTTGCATAACTAGCACTGAAAAACAGCCTGTCAGTTCAGATGGAGTTTGGATTTATTCCTATAGCTCTCTTATGCTCCTGCTGGAGGGCCTGTGTACAGTAACCTTTGAACGTGGTTTCTGGGAACTACAAAGTAATGAGATAAATAATAAGAAATGACATTAAATTATTGCATTCAAAAGATTTTCATTTGCCCATTTACACCCTGGCTCGGAGGTGATTCCCAGAGTTCACTGTCTGGCATGTCTTTTAGGTGCCTCCTTATACCAGACTTTTCACTTAGGTGGACTCTAGCTTAGTTACCCTAAATAGTGATCCATGGCTTAGTGTCAATTGCTGAACAATGGAAAACCAGGATGGTGCAATATAAGGGGTGAATTTTTCAAGAAAATGCCAATGATTCAGATGACCAGGGACTATTTACTTGGGTAGGAATCTGGAATTGAAAACACGACAAAAATCTCTGCCAAGAAAACTCTTTGTCGATATATTTTATCCATTGTGCTTTAATGTTAACTAGTCATTATTAAACTTAACAATGCATTGGCTGAGGTTAATGTATATCAGACCCAAGCACTGTTGGTCTCATTGAGGCTATGTAAACATAGAGGAAGGAGTGGTCCCTGCCCTTGGGAGTTTAAAACCTAAACTTGGACAATACACTTCAAACATATGGTATATCCTGCAGGCTGAATTACCAAACTTCAATCAGCATTAGCCTTAACAATTAATTTATGTTGCACATATGTTCTGCATTTGGGGGCATTAGCCCTGATAGCCCCTTGACAGAGATGTGAGTGTATATACATGCTGACCTTTTAATGGTGCAGAAGGATATGGCAACAAGAAGGTCAGCTGAGACCTGTGGGATGGAGTATGGCACAAGGGTGAGCATGGCAGAGAGCCGTAAATAGAGCACAAGAGGAGACGTGGAAGACTTGTGGCAGAAGTGAAGGAGAACTGCCATATCAGAGCAAGTTTTTTCAGAGCAGCTCTAGCACTAGTTGAGCACCAAAAGAAGTGGGCACATTTCCACTTCTGAGTATCTGTCACTTATTTAGATGCCTCCTTGGAAACTGAGTTCTCCGGAAAATCTGTCTTCAGCGGTAAGTGCAGAGCACTAGACAATCTGGCCTGTTCATTTTCTCAGTATGTGGTTCATCTGTTCTAAGGAACAAGCCCTTCTGGAAATGGGAAAAAAAAGGCAGAAAGAAATGTTGGATACAGAAAAGCATGCAAGCTGCCTCATGGGCTAATGATCAAGAAAGGCAGAATAAGCAAAATTTAATAAACCAAATGAAGTCAAATGTCCTACAAACACTGCACTAATCCAGGAAAGATGGTGGACATGGGTTAAAGCACTGAGTAGGAGTCAGAAGATATGAATTGGATGAATTGCTTAATCTCCCTGATATCTGACCAAAAAAGAAAAGAAAAAAAAAAGGTGGAACGTGAATATTTGTCCCACTACCCTACAGGAGGAAATTGTGAACATTAGTTAAAATCAAAACATGGCCTCAGAAGGAAGGAGCAGCCCACGGGGTTGAGGGGAGATCATCTGAGGCTTTCTGCTTCCATAAAACAGAGTTCAAAACTGCACAACAGAACATGAAGGGACCCAAAGCTGCAGAGCATAATGTTGGACACGCTTCCATGTAGGCAGAAATCCAGCCCCCAGCTGTGGAGGGATATTAAATCCCCTATTTGTTTACCATGCCACACGATAGAGTGTGACGTAGCACTAGTGGTAGTCAGTCAACTTGTTAGTTAAAGCTCCTCAGATCTTGCTATTAACTCTGAACCCCTTGAATTAAAAGAGTCACCTTTTGCATAATGCACCTTGCTCTGCGTCACCACCAAACTTGTCCTCACATCTCCCTGGTGGGATCCTGTAAGAGGATTGGGTGGGCCACGAGGGAGCAACTCCATTGTGTGAGCACAAAAAGCCATGTTCATTAGTAGGCAGGCGTCTTAGAACCAGTTGTGGAAAAAAAGAGAGTGGATTTGCCATTAAATCGGATATTCTTGAGGGTTTTCCTCAACACAACTCCCTCTTTAAAGCTAACAGAAGCAATTGAGAAAACTCCTTGGTAATTCCTGAGTTCCAGTCCCAGCTCTGACATGAACTCTGAGGCCAATATAATCCTCTTGTTCCTTACAATAAGGCCTCAATCCTCCCCTGCTGTAAATCAGCCTAATGCCATTCACACAAGTTAGTGTAACCCCATTGGAAGATTTGGTTCAGAAATTAGGGCACCACGGGACAGGACCATGCAGAAATACCAAGGAAAATCTGTTGCCCAGAGAAGTTTACACTCCAGACTAGAAATATGTGTGCTTGTGAGCTGTCCTCATGACATTTTGGGCCCACAGAGTGGTTGTCTCCTGACAGGACATGTTCCTGTGAGATGGAAGTTTATGAGTGAGGGCTATCTCTCAGAGTAATTAACCCTTTTCAGTGGCTGCTGCCAGTGAAGAGAGGGAGCTTTGCAGTGCCCACTGCACAGCCACAGATTCACTCTGCAAAGGAGCTTCCAGAGACTTGCTTTGTACAGGATTCTGTTCAAAGGGGCCAGGTCAGGAGTTGGGAACAGCCCAAAATTTAAACAAGATTCCTAGTTCACATCCATTGCCATTTTCTAGTTACATTTGCCCTTTTCTTGGTAAACAGCAAATATTTTCTTGGAATCAGTCTAATTTCTTATGCCAGTGGCAAAATAAACCCCAGCTCATCATGGATGTGTCCTTTCCAAAGAATTACCACAAAAATGTCTGAAACCCTATAAAGGCTGTTAATGACTATAAATCTCCATAGGGCTTTTCCTCCCCTTCCTCTTCCCTCTTTTCTCCTTGCTCTGATGAGCTGGTGAGTTGGGAATGGCTTTAAATACCACAATAGTCATGGCAGGACATCAAGAAAGAAGAAGGAACAGGGTTTTGAAATACTTTGTGTAAGGCTCCAAGCACTTGAGTTGGTGCTTAGCTGACTGGCATGTACCACACAGCAGTCAGATGATCTCTCAGCTTTGGGAAATAGGAGAAACTCTGGAGAAGGGTGGGGGGGAAATGGTCTCTCCCACATTGGTCTTTATTGTCTTATGGATTTTATCACAGTATTGTTCTTTATTTCCTGCTATTTATAGGCTCTCATGTTTTGTGCTGCTTTCATGTTTGTGTTATCTGCCTTCCCACGACATGCTTCACCCCAGCCCTTGCCTACAGCTGGGTCCATAAAGGCACATGGTTTGGAATGGCCATCATCAACATCAGGGCTCATCTTCTTTTCCTGGGCAATGGAGGCAAACTGCCCTTTTCTGAAGAACTGAGCAACCTGAGATGGTGATTTAAATGATGGTGGTTGTTCTGCAGACTCTCAATAAAGCGACTGAAGAATTTGTCACTGGGTTTTTGGTTATCAAGCAATGGCACTCTTTAAAACTCCCAGAGAGTGATGCTGGGGCTATTTGCCCCGAAGTCCACATTTTACAATGAATTTAAACCGTCAGCCCATCAGTATGTGGCTTGGTGATAGCCACTCCAAAAACTTCACCTGACTTCTTTTATAACTCTGTGTGCCAGGTACTGCAGAGAGAATGTACTACAGGGGCTACCTCTGTCCTAATCCTCTGTGATTTAGGGATGTAACTCCACTGACCTGAACTGGCAAAACTGAAGTTAGTTCTGGTTTGAAATAAATGCAAGTTTTCTAAAAATCACATCCCTAATAAACTTGCTGCTAAAAGATGGCTCCAAAAGGCCATGGGGGTAGAAATAAAAATGAGAGAGGTGCAAAATAGTGCTGAAATCACTCAAGTCAGTGATTGAATCCTATCAAGATCCTTGTACCTTACCCCAAAGTAGTTTCTAGGTAGACAAGACACCAACTCCCAGCACAAAGCAGAAGCCAAGCTGCTTGCTAGGCAAGCTGTGCTGAGGGACTTGCCCCCACCAAAAATCCCTTTTGTCCACTTAGGGAGTGACAACAAGGCTCCTGCATGATTCCACAACTTGCATCACTTCTCATGCACCAAGCAGCCTGCCTTGGAAGATCCACACACCTTAGTGCCAGTAACAGTAGGAAAACCCCTTCACCTAAACAGGGAGGAATGGCAAGTCCTGCTCTGGGACTCCTTCACAACACTTACCCAGCAGCAACACCTGCTATGGGCTGCTGGAGAATTTTAAGGAAAATTAAATACTTGCATAGAAATGAAGCCAGGCTTGGGCAGCTTTTACTGATAGGATTTTTGGGCAAGTTACTCTCACTCTTTTACCTGTGAGTGTGTGTAAAAGGACCACAAAACGTCATTCTCTGGTGCTGTGGAGAAACACAAAGCCACCTGTTTGCCAAGGGGAATCATTTGGTTTTTTTTCTCAAATCGTGTCTACTTTGGGAACATCCCTTGAAAAAAGAAGCATAATTTTGCTGTATGCAGTGTGAAGCACAGGTCTTATTCAGACAGTTACGCAGAGTTTTCTGTAGTTATCCTCACTCCCTGTAGCAGCCTGACTGAAAGAGGAGAATGGATGAAATTTGGAACCATCTATAATGCACCAGACTGAGCAAAGGTAAAGTGTGGTGCAAGGAGACTTAAGTGGTGACAAAGAGCATACCCATATTGGTGAATCCCAGGATTCTTTTTAAGTGCTATTAAGAAGTAAGTTTATGCCAAGATATGAACATCACTAAAGCACATTTCTTGTCTCCCAAGCACCATTAAGTCCCAAAAGTTGCCATTTGAATTTTTTAGTATCCATTACAGGGAAATAATTGATTACAAACAATGTGGGGAAAGCTATGTGAATTTTTTTTAGGGTGGGATGGAAAAAATGCCAATAGGAACTCCACAACCCTGGAAAACAAAGACTGTACAAACTCCCATTCCATCTGAGAAACAATTAAAAGTGTGAAACCAAAGGTTTCCAGCAGAGACTGCTGCAAAGGCTTAAAAGATAGTGGCTCTGGAGCAACTGCTAAAAAACCTAGCCCCAGCCATCCCAAAAAGTGCCAAGTGCGTTAATGTCCATGGGAATCAGTGTGGATGGGGTGTCACCTCTCCCAAGCCCAGCAGTTACATTCTCCTTCTGTCCTTTGTTTCAGCTGGTGAAAATTCAACTGCTTTCAGCTTGGAGCCAACTCCTGTTTATCTCCTGAGCCACACTTGCCAGTGTGCCATCGGGTGCCCTCTTGGCCACCATCTAAGGAGCACTGACAGGTTTCCAGTCAGACTCTGAAATGGTTATTCACACTTTTATCATGGCAAGATTAGATTATTGTAATTCTTTATTGGCTGCCTTCCCAAAGGGGGCTCTGCACAAACTCCAGATGGTGTGAAATATGGCCGGCAGGATTTGAGTTAAGAAGGGACAGTATCATCCATTCTGTTAAAACCTCCACCTTGGCAACTGGTTAGACAGCAAACTGATTTCAGACCTGTCGTTCTCCCCTCTGTGCCCAGCTGAGGCCAGGTCTCTGTGAGCAATATTGTGATTTGTTATGATCCAGAGTACATTGCCCAGGCTCACACTACCTGGTAAATAATTCTCTGAGGAATCATTTCAAGAAGGTAAGGGGAAGTATAAACCTGATTTCCATCTGCTCATTCTACTCTGTAGCCTGTGCAATACCTGGGTGGGATTCTGCAATTACACCCTTTGCAAACAGCACAGTGTCAAGGATCGATGAGCTGCTCTTAGTGAACTGCCCTAACCAAAACTGCAGCCTAAAGACCACTGTTCCTGGCCACCTGCCTCCAGGCATGAGCCACAAACATAGCCCTCGTCTGGCATGGCTGGGGAGAAATGGCAATGTCAACATTATCCCACAGAGGCAGGCATCTAAATGCAGCACACCCCTAAGGCTCTTCTAATTTTCAGTCGACCAATCCCTTCCAACCCCATTGAGAGCTGCCAAGGGGACACCCAGACAGCAGCCAGCTCCCTGCTCCTGCTCTAGCACTGCAGGACCTCATCACAAAACACAGACTGCTGGTACGTGTTCCTATGTGCCATCTTCCTCTTTATGTAAACAGTGGCTACACAAACAATTCATAGGATAATAACTGGCTTAATACAGACCAGCACAAATAAAACCTTCCGGTGTTTTGGGCTTTTGTCTTTTTAGAACTTTCCCTTTCTGGAAGAGCGTGATATGAAAGGTGTACTCCTTCTTATTTGATTTATTTTCATATTGAACCCAAGAGTTAAAACCTTCCCTGATTTAGCTCGTGGTGCCTAAGCTCCTACAGGCCTTTCATGCAAGGGAAACCTTGGGCGGGCTGTAATTAGAATCTAGTAAAGAATGATCATTTGGCTTCTTTTTATTAACTGCTGTTTACACAGCAGAATATGCTTTGCTGCATAAGGGGGAGAAGGGCTGGGGACAGCTTTTGCTTTGCACTGGAATGGCATAGCAAACACGGCGTGCTCTAACTGTTTACCTTCCCCATCACTTCTGCAGGGAACCTGTGACCTGCCACTCATGGATGTGGATATAAAAGCTCATGCTGTTTTGGTTGGTTGTTTTTTCTGTTAGTGCAAGACAGCTGACACAGACTGTTTGCTTTAGGAAAACAACCAAACCCTTTTGTTTTGCATAGGGGGTGAAAAAACCTGTATATAAAGATTTGCCCTGACTCTGCAAACAGCTACTGCACACGGAAGAACAACTGGTGGTCAGCTCCAGGGCATGCTGACTGTCATTTTAGAACTACAGTGCCACTGACATTTTAAAAATCCAGAAGCCTTAGGAAGCTGAAGACACAAAAATATTTCCTCATATGGATAAAAACAAAATTTTAAGAAAAAAATAAAACCCAGCAATGTGAGAGAACAGACAAAGTCAGGATGGTTACATGAAATCAGGAGAATTTGGAGTTGAGATAAAATGGCCTCTGTCCCTTGTGCTGTACTATTCTGCACTTTCTTTGGGACCAAGAAGTAGACAGCAACTTTTTGTACTGTTTTTACAAACCCTGTCCTGCTGGACCAGTTGTTTGGCCATTTTAACACAAGAGATAAAGTGAGAAGGGCTTTGGGATTACTGCAGCCTGTAACACCCTGAGAACAGCTTTAAGGGCAGGAGCTACCACAGTGTAAACCCAGTACTTTGATAAAGCCCTGCCTCAGTGCTGCCTTGAGCGTGCTGCTGCCTATGAGAGATGCTGGCAGACACCTGTCAGTTGCCCATTCATTCAATTTCCAGGTTTCTCCAAATCTGACTGTGAAGGTGCCAGTCCAAGTCCCATCAGTACTGAAGTACAACCTTAGCTTAAATCTATGAAAAAATGAAAAAATTACTTATTTTAATTTACCAACAGTTCATTTTAAAGACAAAGTTTATCAGTATTTGTTCAGCTGGAGCACTCCACTGATGGGTGGGCTCTAGATATCTGAATAGAGGCATCTAGAGTGATTTGAAAAGTCTGTGAACCCCCTAAGTCAGGTAAAAGTCAGGGCCTAGAGGAGATTCACATACTCTTTTAGGGACAGATGGAGCTCATGTGGGAGACACAGAGGCTATATAACATATCCTATGGAGTGCCACACATGTATGTGTTGCACACAGGTAAAGCCTTATAAAATAAGGGCCTTGTTACCCTTGTAAAATCATGGCTCAGGCCTGCTACTTTGGCTGAGTAGAAGGGAACTGTGGGAGAGTGACTCAGCTGGGATAGAGGCAGAGACACCACAGAGACGTGTGAGATGTGTGACTGCCACAGGTCCACAGCGTGTGCACGGTGGTTGGTTGGCCTGGGCTTGTTGTCCTTAAAACTATTGAAACTGATAAGTGGCTAACTGCTTAAAAAGGCCACGTTTTTACCATAAAGGCACTCTCCTTTGCACTGCCTGGGGACTCTCTGTCACTTTCCTTTATACAGGTAGGCAACTGGCCTGCCTCCTGTGAGTCAACTCAATGTTTGCAAAGGATCTGCTCCCAGCTTCTTTGTCTGCTGAGAGCCAAGCCATGAATGTACTCTGAATTTGTCCTAAAGGAGTGCTGGGAAAGGCAATGACTGCTTATTTTACATAAAATGTAACAGCTTACTTGTATTCCCTATGTAATCACTAGAAAGGTCTCCATGACACCAGAGCCTTGAACAGCAGAGCAACCCAAGCCATGATCTGCTCAAGCCCTCATGCACACAAACATCAATCCTTTCAGCACATGCTTATGATGCTGATAACCATCTGAGGGGCCACATGACAGACTAGAAAATCAGACAGCAAACCTCACTCCAGTGTGTGACACAGAGCCCACCAGCCCAAACACATGCCATTTCAAGCCTAGTTCTTTATCAGATGGAAAGAAGGCTCTCCTGATCACATAAACAACATAATAAGTGCTGGAGCCCTCAGCTGTGAACATGAATGCTCAATATGCCAGGTGGCTTAAGCTGCAAGCATGTAAGCTCCTGTTGCTCTATAGCTTTCAGGCATCCTTCCATGTTCTTAATTCTCCTGATAAATTTTGAGAGATTTGTTTCCAAAGAACGTATTTTCCAGCAATTCATAACATAAAATATCACATAGTGAACTCTATCTTCCACACTACAGCCAAGAATGAAAGAGGTCAGATATCCCTATAGATCCACTCTTGAACATCTGGGGTGAAATACATTAAAAAGAGGCATGTTATTTTCTCTAGAGACCACCACTGTGACCAGAAGTGTGAATGACTACCAAAACCTCATGTTACTTGCAAAGCTGAAGAGCAAGTAGAGAAATAAATAGATCATAGGCATTCATACAGAGCCTTTAATTAGAGATAAGGATGTGGGTCTCTGCATAGGAAAGCTGTGTCTTCATATGGTGCAAATCAACACTGCTCTATTATGGAATTACATCAGTCTGTGCCAGTGGGGATTCGGTCCAGGTATGCACACAAAGATGTCTGTCTTTACTATGGAAACACAACACCTAGGTGAGGGACCACACGAGAAGCTTAACAGCAACTGTATTAACACTTGACAGAGCAGGAAAGAAAAATGAAAACAATTGTTCTAATTGAAACTATGGGGGGTGTGTAAGTAGGGCAGAATGCACAGCAATTACCTGATTTGGAGCTGAGCCACAACACCAGCACTGCTGCTCCTGCTCTATGGGGTTGCAAAGGAGCCTAAGCAAACAGGATTCTGGTTTTCCATATTTGGCTAAAATGGTTGTTTACATTGAAACAGGGAACTGTGTACAAAGACATGGTGCCTGCCCAAATCTGAGAGCTGAAGCAAGGCCACAAGGTGAGAAGCTGAATTGCTGCCTACACTTACACCAAACAGCAAAGAGATGTGGTGCTCCCTCAGAGAGGTATTTTCTGCCTGGATAATGGATGGCACAGCTTTGACCAGCTGTGGAAAGGAAACTCCAGGTTACTACAATGAAATCAAGGCTCCAGAAGACTTAACATGAACATTCTGGATTTCCTCAGATTGGAGATGCTATCAGATCATAGCTCCATGTCCCTGCAGTCCACTTGCCACATACTACTGCTATTCCTTCCTCATACCATCACCAGCAGGTACCGTCACCAGCAGGCTCCAGGCATTGATCCTCACTCACCACTACATCTCTCCAGAGAGGCAAACCTGCGCAGAAAGCTGTTGAGAGGCTGGTCCCCAGAAATCCCACATGGTAGTGGATTCCCAGACATGGAGTGCATGAGAGGCACAAAGACAATGGTTAATAACAAAATGAGGCTCCACTAGTGGCATGGAGAGGGTATAACCTGGCCCAGAGTTACTTTAAAATATCACCTGAGAAGCAGTGATAGTGTCCACAATAAAGACTAAATGAAGTCCTGCAGGAACAAAGTTCCTTTTCTGAGGAAAAGCCAATAGGCAATGGCTTACCCAGTGATGTCCTCCATGGTCCAACAAGCACATCTTAGTCATATAAGAGAGGAACAACTTGAAGCATCTGCTCCATCATCAATCACTGCTTCATGGCTGTTCCAGTGACTGCAGCCGCAGGGGTCCAGTGCTACAGGCCCTGCACACACCCAGCACACAGGTCTGAACCTGTGACCCACAGCTTCTGCAGACCATCACAAATCCCCTGAGACACACAGCTCCCCACAGCCTTGCAGGTTGTTTTTAGTTAGAAAAATTCAAATGACTGCCACAGAAGCTTAATCTCTTTCCAGCCACACTCATGCTGAGTGTCAATAGGAAAAAGTCCCATGAATACGCTTGATAATTACAGAACTGTGGCTGTAGCAAAGAACAAAGTATAATGCAGACTTGAATACTCAGGAAATTGACTGCTGATATGTTTCCATTCATTGTTTTGTTCTCTGTTCTCAGTGTTATATTAAAATCTCCTACTAAGAATGAGCTTTCTTGTTTAATGGAACTTGTCAGTTAGAGGAAATCTGCTTGAGTTGTTTGATCTATTCTTTAAAATAATATTAATTGCAAATTTAGCACATGACCCTATCTTTCTTAGTTCAAAAACTACAGCTGATATTTTTCAAAATGTATTTGTTTCCCAGAAAAATCATGGGCCATCACTTTCCCACTGGAACACATTCACTGTCCCTTTACCCCACTATTCAGTCCTGGCTATTCATTAGATATGTTGATCAATTGTACCAGTCAGCTGACATTGTTTTCCTAAATCTATTAGTGAAAAGTGATAGTAGTGAATAGCAAATAGTAAACATGGTGCAAATCTCTGGTCACGAGAAAATCCATGAAACCTTGCAGTTTGTGAGCATCTTTACAAAATCCTGACAACCATATCCACATTCAAGTGTGACCTCATGTATATGGGAAACCATAGTCAGTGCTTCTGCTTGCTTCTCCATTAATGGAACTGGCTTGTCTATTTTTGATTCCATGTTGTTCATAATTAAGGACTGAATTTGCATGTTTGTTATTCATCCAGATTCCCAGCATGTGCGGTCACAATAACAAATCTTAATTTCAGGCTCAGAAGCTGATGTACAGTAGAATCTGAATTTCCCAAATCCAGTTCAACGATATTTAAATCTGAAAGTTTCACTTGGTTCCTTGCAGATATAAAAGAATAATTTAGAAGAATCAGATGCAGTGGTCAATTTAGACCTTATATAAATTTGCAGGATTATTTCAATTTGCTGGCTCTGAACCATAAACGAAAATCGGCAAAAATGGGTTGCACGGGGTTGTTCACAGAAACAGTATTTCTTTTGTGAGTGTCTTCCTGAAGCCAGTTATATGAGAATGATGGAAGAAAGGGGAAATGGCCAGTTTCAGGGCTCATACAATTAGATATAACACATTCTATCACTATCAGTACTTGATCCTTTATTTTAGGCAATCTCCAAAGACTTGTGGAAGTGCTCAGAAACCACTGTCCATGTCACCGTGACCACAAGTGCTGTCACTTTTAGGAATTTGACTACAAACGGAGAAGTGGTGCTGTGAGCCTGTTCCCTGTGAGGCGGCAGCACCAGCTCTGCAGCTGACTCCCTTTCCCCTCCATCATAGCACCTCTGGCAGGCAGGGTGAATGCCCTCCCTTGTCTGGTGGCAGCAGGTTTGGTTATCTTTGCACTCATTCATGGAATTTGGTTCGCCTGGCCTTGCTAAGAGTGCTGCCCTGCTGCTGTGCACCTCCAGCAGTGTGAGCTAGGGGCAGTGAGACACCCCTACAGAGGCACCTTATTGAGGGATGCGCCTCAGCCATGACTGCTCGTGCTGCTGGGGGAGCTGAGCTCCCTGCCTACGCACCTTTCAGGACATGTACCATCCTCCTCTGCTCCATCTCCCCTGCTCCTAACTAATTCAGGCAGCTCAAGGTGCAGGGAATTCATCTCAAATAAATCCATCCTCCCCCGCCCCAATCCTTTCTTAAAGCAAGGGCAGAATTGTTCAAAACAACCCAAGGGAAGAAATCCGAAATAGGTGGTGGCCTCCTTCCAACTCTCAGTGCTGGGGGCTGAGGCGTGGACACTCCTCGAGCTCCCTGGGTTATTCCTGCACCTTTGTCTCATTCCCTCCTGGAGCAAGGCCCTCCCACGGGCTCGTTTTCCACGGCCCATGAAGAGTTCTCTGTTCCCCGCATGAGTCACGCCCGCAGGCTGGGCAGTGACATCAGCCCCTCGCAGCCTCCTCGGGCTGCCCTTGGCCCTCGCTGGGAGTGGGGCTTTGTGCCCAGGAAAAGGGCCGGGGCTGTCGGTGGGAGCATCGCTGGGCTTGGCTGCATCAAGTGCTCTGTTGTGGCGGATGCCATCCGTGAACCACCGGAGGAGCAGCTGCAGAAGCCCTGTTTTTCATGCCTGCCAGCAGGCAGACCCTCTCCTGGAATCCCCGGCGTGGTGCTGAAGCCCTGCCGGCTGCCACTACCTGTGCCAGCTGCCCCTAGGACACGGCACATGCTGCAAACACCTTTTTCTTTGATGGCCTTGGCGCTGCCTCTGAGCCAGGACAAAAAGGGCGTGGCCAGATCTCAAGTCTGCTTTGAGACTACAATAAGAGCTCTTTATGGGTTTAAAATTACCATTCTGCAATACTGGCAAACCATTACCTCTTCCAGGAAAGCTACTTTGTAGTACTGCAGAAAAGTTATCCCTCTGGAGTTGTAAGCTGCACCAACAGCATTGCAGGCAGTCCTGTGTTCCTGACCAGAGGCTACTTCAGCAAGGGATTGAATGACTTCATGACCTTGGTGGATGCACAGAGTCAGTTCAAGAGCACTCAGCTGTGCAAATGAAATGCTGGCACCTCACTGATAAGAGGAGAGAGTACCCATGCCAGGGCAGAGGGGGGGACATGTAAGGATGCAGCAGATAATGGTGGCTTGGGTGACAGCTCCAGCTGTTAGCTTGCTGTTTTGGGGAGATTGGCACCCCACCTACTTCAGCCCAGTCTCTTCCCTCTGTGACAGGAGCAGTCAGCCTCATTTGCCAAGGCTTTACTATAAATAAAATGTCTAATGAAGTATTCTTCTAGCCATTTTCTTCTAGTGCTGCTGGAGGTCACAGCCATCCCAGAGTGGTTTGCTCACCTATGGATTTCACCTACGCCAGCACAGACCCTCCCTGTCCAGTGGGAAGGGGTGACAGGTGAGCTCCTCCAGTCTAACATTGTTTTGAAACATCAATAAGGCAATTGTAGACAGAGAGGAAAAACCAAACTTCTCAGATCCAGTGCAAGGAGAGTTTTGCTTTTGCTCTCAGCTTGCTACTTTGGTGCTGTTTGAGGGTTAGACAACAACTCAGACCTGCAATTCTGCTTTAGATTTGGCTGAACCGCCATGGAATGTCATGTACACTTATGAGATTTCAGCACAAAAGATGGAAAACACGTGAAATACTCTGATATTGCTTTCTGAGGTATTTTTCGTCCATGAAGCTTCTATACCCTGAACCCAAATCCTTCCCCAGTTTGTCCTCCACTCCTGGCTACATATTCTGAAGCCAAATACTATCCACCCCCCCCTTTTTTTTTTTCCTTCCCTTCTGGAGACACAGCAGCTGTTCTGTTTTGCTGCTGAATGAAGCAATGTTTTACCGGCTACGGTTTCCTGATTTGCAGATTTTGGTGGCAGCACTGTCACAGTGTTCCCACCATCAGCCCCTGCCAGTGTCCCCCCCGCCACACAACACTCAGCCCTTTCAGCTGGGCCAGAGCAGTTGTTCCCGGGGGCAATGCTGATCAGGCGCTCATCTAGTTGAAGCAAAAAGCAAAAACCAAACCAAACAAAAAAACATACATAAAAAGGAAAAAAAACCCAACAAAATCCTTTCTATTTTACAGGGTTTTTTGTTCACAGCTTTAATCACCAGCAGTTCCTGATGTGGCTTGCTGCAGACCCACATGAAGAGTTTTTAGATACAACTGGGAGGAGGCTGAGCTGGAGTAAAACAGTGTGGAAAAAGCTGAGATGGGAACATACCAAGGTAGAATTACTACGAAAGCTTCCTTGTCCTTAAACCATGGCCAAGGTTTCTTGTCTTGGACCACAACCAGGAGATCACCATAATCTTGCAGTAAACAGTCAATTCATTTTACAATTTATACATCATTACACATCCCCCATGTACCAGAGAATCAGATCTACAGACTCATCTCAGGCCTAAAAAGGATCCTTAGGCTTCAGTTTTCATTTTTAAATGAATACAAGCATTCAGCTGAGCTCTAAGCTATTAAAGCAAGACATCACTTCACTGATAATTTCACAGTAATACACTTAATTGTCTGATACACCTACGCCTTTAGACCAATGTTTTGGGATTCCAAATAACACAAATAATAACAAAAAAATAACAGCAGGACATTCCATCTTACTGAACAAAACAGTGATATACCAAAACACAGCTCGTGATACATTATCACCGTCTGTGCAGGAGTGTGGGTGGGAAGGAGGAGGCTGCAAGAAGAGACAGAGCAGCTCCTGCATGCCACTTTTTCCTCTGTACTATTTGCCTTTTGCTGAAGAAGCGCAGCAAATACATTAACACACACATGAAAAATGAGCTGAGGTAATTCCATCTATGAGCATGTGATTGGTCCTCCTGCCACAAATGTTTTCCCTCTAGGTCCATATCTGAATCTCACACAGACTGACTCACTCTGCGGCCGCACACGTCACTACTACCCGGCAGCGTCAGGCTGTCATTTGTTTCCTTTTGGAACGGGATGTTCTATAATAGCTCCAACTCCCACTCGATAGTTTATGAAATTGCAGTTCTTTCACATACTCCTTTGTTCCTGAGCAGCCAGGAGTTTTCAGTTTGTTTCTAGGGTGCTAAAAGAGGATCAGAGTGGCCTGAGCTCAGGGATCCCTCACCCGAAGCACTAACAGGATGTATCTTTTAACAGGATGAAGGTGTGATGGTTCTCGGTGCATTGTAGAGTTTGTTCTTCAGCAAGACAAAGGAGGCACAGTGCAGAACTGTTGCTTCTGAGGTTTCTCCCATAGCCAGACAGAGACTGCCATGGACATGGAAGCTGAAGTTTTGGACATGCTGATGGAGCCGTGAAAGCAAAACCAGCTCTGCTTCACAATGTCTCACTACGATGCTCAAATATGCAACATTTGTTTTTCAGCACTGGTTAGTTTGAACCTCTGCTCCACAAATGCTAATCTACATCTGTGTCTTGTTCTGGAACAGGTAAATGTCTCTGAAGTGAATACCTGGCCGACCGTGCTTCACTTAATACCACACAGTTTCAGAGCTCAGCCTACAGGACCAAACTCCTACTAGCCTCAGGTTAAAACCCCCAATAGTATAGACATGGAGTTGTCAGCACCAACTGGTTTGTTCTGCTGGCTTGTTGCTCCTGTCGTATCAAACTACCACTACTTGGTACCTGTCTTTCAGAGCCCAGAGTCTAGAGCTGTTGTATCTCAGCACACAATTGCAAAAGGAGGAATGTGATGTGAGTCTAGAAGTGTAGCAGAAGCGAGTCTCCCATCTGCAGTCCCCCAGGGTTCCCTGCCCACCTAAGGACCATGTTCACCAGGATACACCCCTAACACTGCCAAGTTTCCTGCTGGGAACATCTGACAGGCAGCTGATACAAAAGGACAGAACTGAGGCAGCAGAGAGGCAAAGAAGGAAAGGATGCAAAAGATTTCTCCTCCTGACTTTTGGGATGCCTGCTGTGATTCAATGCAGGCTAAAATACGTTTGTCCTCACACTGGGTGCACAGTAAAATGGATGCATCGCTACGTGGAATCCAGTGTCCCCTGCTCCAAGTGCTGCTCCCCTGTTTAACAAAGAGCTTTAACCAAATGGGGAGCTGGCATTACTTCCTAAGGGTACAGCCATTCCTAACAAGGAGGTCAATGACAACTTCATGCACAGCAAAAAGAATATTCCTGTCATTCTTCAGAAAAACGTTATCACTTATTACTTGTCACTTGGAATATAATGGGAATTTTAAGATGACTTGGAGATGATTTGGAAAAGCAAAAGTTATAATTTGCAAACTGCACATAACATTACTCTGAGAAACAAAAAAGTTCCTGAGGCTTCTGCCTGCAAGAGGGTGCCATAAGCATCCCTGCAGATATTTATTGTGACCTCCTGGACCTTTGTCCGAGGTTCATTCTTTGGGTTTAAATAAATACACATTAACAAACTCAAGGCTCCAGATCTTCCACTGTCCTGCACTGAGCCAAGATCTTAAGCAAAGAGGTTTAAGTCACATTTATATTTCCTTTGACCTAGAGACAGAGCACAGCTCAGTATATCCCAGTTATGGAGCAAAAAGACCTTTATGGCTGCACAACCTTGCATTCAGCTGCCTGAGAAATCTTTAGAAACTGCTGTAAAGGCAGATCACCACAGGCTGGCATTCCGTGCTTGCTGCAGACACCTTTACATGCAACACTGGCTGGAGAGAACAGGCAGAGCCCCAGCCCTGACTTACTTGCATGACAGCCTCAGGAATCCTCCTGGTGCTGCCTGGCCAGCCTTGGGTAATGCTGCACTGCAGGAACACAGTGCCCAGGCTCTCAGAGCCCTTGAGCTTTGATAGCTGCCAGGACAAACGACAGTCTCTAAATGTAATTCATTACAATCTCACAGACATCACCTATAACTTTACCTGGGCTTACCTGGGTCGCTGTGGAGGGTAGGGCAGTGTTTCCCTTGACATTCACAACGAAGGCGTGCACCAGAGAATACGAGGCTCCTCGTACACAGGGTATTGTTCTGGATTTCGTATTTCTTCGGGGTTGTCTTGGCAACGAAGAGGGTTTGCCGCTAGAGGTGTGTGAAACACTGGGTAACAAAAAACATCACGACTCCCACTTGTTTCATTCCATCACCCTTTTAAACCTGACTCCTTTTCAACCTGGAATGCTCTCAGCATGCTGTGTGTCAGGAGGGGCAGCACGAATCAGCACAGACTCCTCTGCCTCCCCCCTTCCCCCACACAGAGATTTTGAAAATAACAAAATCCAGTATTTTTCATTGGAAAAGGATGTCTATCTGGACACCCTTACAAGCTCTGTTTCCATTCTCCCTTCGACTACTTTCTTAGGGAGTAGTTCCCTAGCAGGCAATGGAACTAACAGCTCCAGAATGAAAAACTGGATGTGAGCAAAATTAGGATGGGTTATTTTCATTTGTTTGCTTGTTTTAATTAGTTACATTTTAGTGATATCAGTGAAGTGAATGGGGTGACTGGACTGATTTTGATATGACCAGATGTGCCAATTTGCCCTGATAAAAAGGAGTCTATCCTTTGAACAGAGAAGAGGTGCTGGACCTCTTCTGCTGGACCTGACCAGGTTTAGCATTAGATAATGCTAAACCTGGTCAGCAAACTAATGAAAATGCCCCACTTGCCCTTCTGACTTAGCTCCTTCCATGGACAGCAGACCTTTATTTATTGTGGATGAGGCCCAGGAAGTATTCTGAAAAGTTTTTAAAGCATCTGTGGATGCAGTTTCAACTTATTCATTCATGTAATTTGCCTTTGTTTTTACTTACTGAAGGCATTAAAAAATTAACCCAAACAGATGTTAAGATGCCTCTATTTTTTATGCAGCAAAGGGAAAAAAAGTCTGAACAGCTGTGTCAGTGGAACACATCTAGGTGGCATCCCTATGGCAAAGTTTCTACAAAAATCTGTAATATAATGCTTTTATTATCTTAGTTACTTTGTTTCTTTTTTATTACTTCACTCTTGTAGAATCTTAAAGAAGTATTGGGTACTTATTTCTTATCTTCACCCTCATTCCTCAGTGTTTGAGGTGTGTTGTAGCTCAGCACAGATGTTGCAGTGATTCAGCTACCAAAGGGGAAAATCACCCTTTCAGCACAATCCTCCTGAACCTATTCCAGGGTCTTAAATGGGATTTAAGGCTGGTAAGGAGTAATTTTACATATCTGGCCTTTCTATGGGGAGAAACTAAGAATGTGGCACCAAAAATTGCCTTAGGGACACTCAAGAGCAGAGAGAATTTGTTTTCCAGGTTGTATAACTAAGTCAGCTGAAATGCACACTTTTGTAGCAGTTCCTTGACCAGGTAGCTAGATCATCCTCAAGGAGAGGCTAAGACTCACACAAGAGTCGGAAAGAGCAGTTGTTTGTCACTCCAACATGTAGCATTTGAGATCTGGAAATTGCTGGTCCAATTTTCAGCTGGATGATGCTGAAATCTGTATCAGGTTCACTGACAAGAGGCTCATGAAGAACATCCCTTACTGAGGTACTGAATTCCTCAACTGGTCTCCCCTTCTGTGTGTAGTAAATTTTATCTTTCTAAACTCTGGTGCCCTTTCCATGCATTTATTAGCATGTCTAAACCATGAGAGTCTTCCAGACACCTTCTCCAAGCTCTGCATTTCATGGCACCACACTCCATCTATGCTCTAGGCCATCACACCATAGTCCAAACCTTACAGCCTGTCCAGTCATCCAGGGCTCACCTGATTCATGCTTTCCATATAAACCCTCCTAAGAGTGTGATTCTGTTGCAATAAGGGAGCTTGCTGATTTATGGATGTGTTATCCATAAACTGCTGATTGATATTTTCTGCCCTAACATCAGTCCTTGGATTATGAACTCTGTAAAACAAAATGAAAGCACTAAAGTGTCTGAAAATTGCCAGCCACATCACAGGTGTTACAGCAAATTATATTCATAATAACAAACAATAATAGTAGTGATAACTGTAGTGATTAAGCAATTTGTTGCTGTTATTATTCTTTCTCCTATTCTCACAATGTTTGACACATATGGGCTCTCCTCTCCAGAGAGTTCTTGAGACTGAAGAATGTTTTCAGGTGACACAGAATGCAAAGAAAAGGGTTGCTTTTCAGCTTATAGCATAATGGTAGTAGCAAGCTAAATGCCTGAAGTCTGTTTCTATACCACTAAGATTTTTTTTTTTTTTTCAATTAGCTTGAGAAACAAATTATGTAAAAATGTCTGTACAGTCCTGAGAAGGACCATCTTCCAGAAGAAAGCTCAACAGAATCATCTCTGAGTCTAAAAGAAAATTTATCCTCCTCTAAATCATTCCCTTTTGGTACATTTTCTTCATATTTAGTAGCTGGATGCAATTCCCTCTATATGTACTAAGCTTGTGTTATTACAGTTTGAGCACGATATATGTTTATTTGGAGTCTAACAAGATCATCAATCAGGAAATACCACTGCACTTCATATTATGTATTTATTTAATGGTGTTAGGATGAAATTTACCTGGGTCCAGAGAACAAAATTAGGCTGTTACAGCCCTTGGTTTCATATAAGTTATTTTCCTCTCAATGCCTATGCCCTGTGGACACAAATTTATTTCTCCAATACTGGATGAAAAATCTCCATTCTTTCACTGCCTCTAGGTAATGATGTCTATAGCTTTCCTTCTGCTTCCAATTTTGTGTCCAATACTTGGATGCTTGAAAACATAAAATACAATACCATAAGTCACAGAGCAAGAAAATCTGCAGTGTGTAGGGAACATTTATTTTCCTTTTCAACCCTTTTGTAATTAAAGAAATTCTACTCAATCATTTGATATCTTCAGTGACATGCTCATGCTTCTGATCTTAACCTTCCAGTTAAATTTTAGAGGCTGGTTAGCCATTAGAAAGAAGGAGTATTTTGCAGACAGGTTTTGGGATGCAGATTTGGAAAATGTCAGTTCTTTGAAGTATGTCACACACTGAGCAATAAAAGGTGACTTTAAATGGAACGCGTCCTAATAAATGTAAATATAAAAGTGGAAAATTACATCACAGAATATGAGAGCTCAGTGTAGTTAATCCTAACAGTAATTACCTTAAATAACACTAAAAACACCAGTGAAAAGCATTAAGAGACCTTTGTTAAGTGTCCAGATGTGTTCTGATTGCTCTATTTGACAACTCAGCAAGAACCTAAGTCTCAGAGACTTGGAATCTCAATGAGATTAGATAGTATTTGCACACAAAATGCAGGAGAGAAGTTAAATGAACAAATGGCAAGTTTATCTCAAATAGAAATGTTATAAAACCATTAAGCAAGTAAAAGTTTATTCAGTTAATTGGCTAAGGCCCAGCAAAGATTTCACAATACTATCAGCAGGGTGTTGAAATACTAAAAAAAACAAAAAGAAAACCCCCAAACAACAAAACAACAACCCAGCAATCAAAAGCTTGATTTCAGAGAAGAACTGTCATTTAAGAAACACTCTCTTCAGTATTTATTAGATAAGAAGCTGTTTATCAGCACGCATGTATGCTCTTCCTGGAATTGAGGTCCATGCAATCTATTTTACATACAGCAATATTCTCTCAGCACTTTGCAATTTTTCCACGCTCAAGTACCAGGAAAAGTGGAAGAGTCATATACAGTTGCAAAGAGGTATGACACATATTATTTATATTTACTTAGTGATTTGAGCTAAGATAGATAGGCAATCACAGTGTAATGAGTTAACCAACAGGAGCTTCTGGCACTTCTTGTACACAGAGGAAAAAAATCTCTTATGAATATGAATGGATAGGAATGTGTCAAAGCAGGAACACAAGGAAAGATAGCTCTTGCAGCTACTGATACAATAGAAAATTTGAACATTGTGAAACAAAATAAATAAAATTGAGGTATTATGTATGAGATATTGTGAGGTATATGTAAAGCCAATGAAAGATGAGCTCTGGACATCCAGTAAAACTCCAGCCTGGGTGTACTGATTGTATAGCAAACTTTAAAACAGAACGTTTGAATTTCTGCTCCCTTGTGTGTCTTTTCTTAGGAATAGTCTGGCCACCTAAGAAATATTTCACTCTACCTTCCAGCACACACAGAATTTTGAAAACAATGCAATTGTAAATAGTTCCTGATGCCAAACACTTCAGTTGCCAAGAAGAAATGATGCATTTTGTACCAGGGCTATATTACGACCAAGATTAATTTTTGGATGGTTTCTGGCTATTCTTTAACAAAAACACCTCCTGATGAAACACAACCTGTAACTCACAGGTTTCGTGTATTCAGGGGAATTTTTCCCAACAGCTGATTTACAATGTTCATACAGAACAAACTGTACTGTGACCTGCCTTTAATCCAGCTGCCAGATATTCCAGAGGTAAAGTGTGAGAGGGCACCAGGTTTTTGAAGACAAACCTACTCAGTGATGAAGTTCTTATGGAAAACCATAACAAAACCAGTCAATGATATACCCTAAATTCTCTTTGCAAAAGGGAAAAGCTCACCCTTATGATACAAGCAACTATTACCCAGTAAGAATTGAGGCTAGGCCTCAAGTAATATTTCACAGCACAAGTTATATGATCGAGTCGCTTGGTGCAACTGCACCAGTTGACTGGTCACACATGATTGCAATGTCTCTAACCAGATCTGCTCTCTTGCTTTGTGAAAAAAGTCAACCTCCATAAAAAAGAAACCACTTCATATATCTAAATTTGCCTATGTAGATTCATCAATGTTTAAAAACATCGACTCTAAATTCAAAGATGAATTCTGGGATCAAACCAGGCATCATCAAGATACAAACCTAAGAAAAAGTAGAAGGGAATAAAAGAAAAGAAGGGAGAACTGACATGTGGTAGAGAAATAGTGAGAAAATATTGGGAATGTGTTAGATTATGATCAGATGGAACTTCCTGTGCATCCAATTTTAGTTACTTTTGGGAATAGCATGCAACAAAAATTTGCTTATGGCTGTCATATCAGAAGAATCATGCACCATTGGAGTTTTGTTGATTGCTTGTCAAAACCTTTTGATTAGAAGTAAATTTCCCTGAGTAATGTGTCAGCCTCTCCTTCCAGCAACCAAATTATATTTGTCTGAGTCGAATGCAGTTGATAAGGTTTAAGTCATTAGGCATGACCGAGCTGACCAGTCACGTCACATGAACAACGACTCATCACCCCTAAGAAATGTCAAAAAATAACCACATCAAGTAAACCAAAACCTCAGAATTTGGAAGAGTGGAGGGACTGAAAAACTTCAGTTTCTACACAAACAATTTGTCAAAAGAAAAAACACTATACTTGACAAGGAAATTCTTTTGATGAAAGTTGCATGCTCAGTTATATAATTACATTGCTAGTGTCCCTCTCTTCTTCTTCTTCCTCCTACGTTTCTCTCTAGGAAATATTTCCAGAACTTGCTGGTTCAGTTACCTGTTTCAGAGTTATAGCATTCAGCAGTTCCAGGAACAAAGCCTTATTATTATAAATACTTCAGCTACAACATTTCTAAGGAAATTAGACTGACTCTCATAATCTCCTGTTAACTCTCACCTGACAATTCTAAATTCTCTAGTGTGGCAATAGACTCTGAGGACAAAACACTAACCTTTTTTATTTAATTAAAAGCTAAAGAAGAAATTCAGGATAAAAATTTCAAACCCTGGAAAGAGAAGTCAGAAAACAGCAAGATGGGAATGGATGAAAACCAACACCACACCGATGACTCTGGAAAATTCCAAGTCAAAGTACATCACAGTACATTGCAAAGCACACATTTTGTTTTGGTACAGCAATACGATAAACAGTATACTTGGACTTCAGAGGCTCTTTTTAAGCAGTTTTTTAGCCTTCTTATTCAACCTTGTACTTGAATAACAGCACGTTCCTGAATTTACAGTCATGCATATTCTCCACACTCACACATAAAGTTATATTGGCTTCCAGCAGATTATGTTTTTGTGTACAGATATTACCCCTGAAATATTATCTTCTGGCCTTCAAGCTTGCCACATAACATCTAGTATTTAGATATTATCTATTATCTAGAAATGAGCCATCTTGAAGTGATCAGGGTATTTCATCACTCTGCAGAAGTTCATGCCATGAATCAGCAGCAGTACCAGAGATGCTCTGTCACTCTCTGGTACTCTGCTTTACAGAATGACACAGTATCAAAGATAATAACCAGCCTCTGGAACAAACAAATCACAGACTAATGAATACAGAACATTAAAGCCCAAAGTAATTTTCCCTGTCCCCCCCTAGAGAACTATAACCAACACTATAGAAAAGTCTCAATGAAATTTTGCTGAATTCTGTGTGGAGCCCTGTTGAAAGCCAAGAGTGATGTAAGTTTTGCTGGGAGTTTGAACTGAAGCCTCCGCATTGTTCTGAGAGCTTACCATTAAAAGAAGAATAAATGTTAATAATAAAAAGGTCAAGAGAATGAACATCTGAGAGCATCTGAAGATCTCCAAGAGACCTCATAAATATATAGCAAACATCCTCCCGGAGGGATTCCCCAGAAGAGTTCTACATCACCCACAAAGCACATTTTTACAATCTGTTTCTTTCTATCTGGATACAAAGGATTGAAAAAGAGTGTCTAACATATGACTTGTAAAATTTAAAGTCTAAAGCTTAGGAAAATAACCAAGATTAGAGCCGTTCAACAAAATCATATCTCCCTTCACAAAGTGATTTTTTATTCTTATAATTTTTCAATAAACCAACAAATGAGACTCTCAGCTATCAATATTGTTAGGTACCATGGCTTTAGGTACACAAAAATAAATTAAACAGCATGGGCTTGAATAATACCAACACCACAAGCAACTGCTGTGAGTTTTCCCACCAGATGCATTGGTGAGAGCTTAAGGTATTTGCTGTTATTTCATTCTTTGGAGCCCTAAACTTTGATGAATGCAATAAGTTCTGGCAATTTTTGTTGGCTCAGGTCCCTTCTACAAGGGCCATATATGACCAAGGTTAGCTTCTCATGAAGAACTTAGCAGAAACTTGAGCATGCTCTGCTGAGAAGTCCGTGGGAAGCAGGGTTTGTTGGACATCGTTACCTTCAAGCAAGCAGGCAGCAGAGGTGCATCTTGGGGTTATTCAGCTCCAGGCAAAATTTCTCTCTTCTAAGAAAGGTCTTGAAAGCAAAATTACAGAGGATATAAGTGGCAAACACAAAAGGGGGAAGACAGAAAAACGTGTACCAAAGAACACGTACAGGGAGAATGGGAACATCATCTTGTTACCACAGCATTTACACATATAGGATACACGTGCATAGGATTCTGTTTCTCCTCCTGCCATTCAGCCCTGGGTGGTGAAACAGCTGATGCTCTAGGCTGTAGGGGTCCATCCTTTTTCCAGCTGGTCAGATACCAGCTGAAGGACCTCTGTAAGCACCACATTGCTCTGGCAACAGGGACTTGCAAGTCAAGTTAAGCCTGCACACAAATGCTTGAGATGGCCTTTAGCTGCTTAAAATTCTACTGCCCTTGTCATCTCTTAGATCAGCAGAAAAGGAAATGGACAAAACACAGCTACCTGGTCATGAGCTAGCTCTTGGGGTCCATTGTGTTGAGTCTGTGCTCTGGAGCTGAAGTGAGAATATTTGGCAAAAGGAAAAAAAAACCCCACGTCTAAGAGAAACCAAATAAAGCAGCTAGAGAAAAAGAAGTGACAATGAACAAGCTCTGCAGTCAAGGAAAGGGTAAAATCTTGGCTCTACAGAAGTCACTGGGATGTTTGCCAGAAAGCTGTAGACAGCATGTTTTATCCAGGACTTTTAATTAGTTATTAAATGATTCAATGGCAAGTTGGCTGGTTTAAGGCACCAAAAAACCAAACACACCTACCCCCCCCATCCCCCGCCAAAAAAAATAACCCAAAAAAACCCATAGAATAGCTCCAGCACAACTCTCCCTGCCCTGCCTATCCCTTGGGAGGTTCAGATCATGCACAGCTTTTTTTAATGGGAGATTTGACAGGTATTTCATTGAATCTTAGTTGAAATCAGTAGGTTCCCAGGCCCAGCCTTCTTCCCAACTTTGGGGATGAAGATAGGAAACACCTGCTAATGACACCAGAGACACAGCAAAAATCTAAGTCATGTGGCAGTAGAAGGTACCTTGAAAACCTGGCCCCTGCAATACTGACAGAGCTTATCTGGTGGGGGATAGTGCACATGAAGAAATAGGATACTGTGTTCATTTAACTGACGTACATTTGAAAGGATTTGAATTATTCTTGAATGACATACCCACAAATAAATAAGGCAGCTCACTGCCTTCAGGCTTTAGCCACTTTGTGGAGTCCCACACTCTGAACTATCTATTCACAGCACACACTTCTGGTCTGCCTCATTTTTCTGCTTTCCTCTGTCTCCTGCTGCCTTCCCCCTCCAAAGTACACCGGTTTCTATGGGAACAAAACACATCATCAGAATGGACAGAACTCAGTGATGTGCCCACGTGCAGACCCAAAACAGGGTTTAAATAAGCGCTTTGCAGTTTCTGCCACGAGCCGGGGAAGGCAACAGGCGATGACCCCACACGTGTGTGCGCACGTGTGAGTGTGGGCGGCTGGCCCTGCACGCACGCGCTGTCCCCTCGTCACACGAGGCACACGCATGCACAGCCACCAGCTCCCCAGGACAGCAGAAGGCTCAGCAGAACTCGTTCCATCCCATTCTGCTTTAATATAGCTGAAAATTGCTTTGACAGCTGAATAGCTTCTTTGTTTATAACTCGTTCTTAGCTGACTCTGCTGCATTATGGAGCTTTGTAAAGAGATTACTTTGTCAAAAACTGAACATATATGGTCTGGGCATGAACAATTTAGTGTGATGAACTGCATTCATTTTATGTGATGTGCAGTCTGCGGTCTTGCTGCCTGTAACACATCTGCTTTTCTCTGTGGGTTTCATTTTCTGATCTCAAGTGTTTTATGAATTTTCTTGGGGTCTTTGGGATTATCTATTATCTCCTTTACCCTCTCCTGAACAGATGTAGTGAATTTAGAATATGTCAAATCTCAAGATATTTTGTCTTAAATTAAATGTACCAAATCAAGATTTTGGCTGCAAATAACAGATCATCATTCTCATCCACCTGCAAATATCTTATTCCTGCCATAAAATGCTAGAGATTTTTTGTATTTGAATTAAGATTTCAACACAGTAGAGTGCCACCTTAGAAACTGGACCCACTACAGGGAACACCATATGGAACATACACAATTTCTTACCGTATCCCTTCATCCCCAGTGCTAAAATCCTACATAGACAGATCTTTATTCACATGACTTTAGCTGCAGCTGAACCAGTCCATTGTCTTTACAGAGCATTATCTATAAAATATCAAGGCAAACACAGCCTGTACTGCACTGCAGGCACTTATCAGGGTCTTCTTGCACTGTACCCTGGATGAGCTTTGCAGTTTCTGACACCGTTGCCTTTAGCCGAGCTTGAGTTTACTGCAGTGGTCATCTCCCATCACCATTGCAGTTTTTACTCCTACATATGGCTTGCTTCAAAATTACATTACTGCAGATTGACTTTATGCCCTGCCTGGAGGCACAACAGAGACTCAGGGCAATTTTCTCTGGTTTCTCCTGACTTATTCCTCTCTCCCTCACTCAGTTTTTAAAATAAGCAGCATTAATTCTGATTATATGATCCAGTATAAAAATGACTAAGAACATTAATTGTCCTAACAGTAGAATTCCTGTCAGCTTTGTAGTAGGCATTACATTGATCTTCCTTGGGTTGGAGACTGAACTCTTTTCTTATGGCTGTCACTGGAGGCTTTTCTTGTGCAGGACACAGAGCTGGGTCTCACAGCATCTTGCATTTCAGGGGGTTTTGCTCAGCCAATGAACTGTCAAAACTGCAGTTTACACTACGCCCTGCATTTTGCACTCAGTGATATTTTGCCACTTTTGAACATATCAACTTCTCTCTAAGCAGAGGGGAAGTTGGTCAGACAGACAAATCCCTCCTTATCTCTTAGTCATAACCCTGATCCACGTCAGATGATTTAAAGAGCTTCGCACATACTAACCTTTCAAATAAAGAAGAAAAGAAAACAGCTTATTTTGTAAACAATTGTTTGAAAACAAAAGCTGCAGAAAGATTCCTTACATCCTTACTTGCTCCCACTCATACTCCTAATGGATCCATATTTCAAAAGAGATGGCACACTACATGCTGATTTGTTGAAAAAACCCAAAAATTTTAAATTCAACATCTCTGTGGAAGTCTTTGTATTAGGAACGAGTGCCTTGACTAATTAATTCCTTAACCTTTATGGCAAATGATGGACTGATGTCACTGACAAAAAAATACCTCTGACCCTGCAATATTCAGGTAAATAATGAAAGGCTGCACAGGTGGTTTAGAAACAATTATACTGGGAATTTTCAGATTTAGCAAGAAGTCATGCGGTCTTGAGAGTCAGTAAATTTCCACAGAGAGTTTCTGTTCTTCGCCCCCCCTTGTGGCAAACATGGCTGAGCCACCAGACATGTCTCAATCGGTCTGTAACCTGCTCCGCCGCAGGAGCCCTCGGAAAATCCCAGCCCAGCAGACACCAGCTGTACTGGGATATGGCTGGTGCCAGTAAAGGCAGCAGGGAACTGCAGCGTCACTGCTGGTGTGTGTTGGTCAGAGAGGCTGAAGTCAACTGGCTGAAACACATCAAAAGCTTTGCGCAGAAAGAGACCATGAGGGAGAAGAAAGGAGAGTCTTGGTTTGCAGAGGAGAAGTAAGTAATTTCCAAGGTCAGGGACCCTTGATACGGAGAGAAAATGAGAAGTAGAGAGGGGAAGGAAGGCATGTCATCATCTCACAGCATGATCCTTCTGGAGTAAATACAGCTTTGCAGGTGCTCAGTGTACCTGGCCCTTGCCTTCAAGAAGAGCTCCATATTGTGGATTTCTACATTCATATATCTTCTCATTTTGGTGCTGCTGGCACCTAAAAATCTAAATTTAATTTTCCAAAACCAACTAAAATCCCTGCCTCTGACTCTAGTCTTAGCTGTTCCCTGCCTGTGTGTGAACATGACTCTCCTTCCATAAGGTCATAGTTAATAACAAGCTAAATATGGCCCACCTAGAGGACCTAGTGGGTCATGATTTCAGTCTACATCTTATAAGTAAACATGAGAGCTTATTAAAGGATACTTTATCCAAAAGGGACCTTAAATTTTGACAATGACAATGAGTCAGTGTACAACTCCTTTGACTAAAGACACATAACCAATTTTCTCTTCTGTGCCAGGAAATACATTAGACAGTGGACTCCTTGCTCCTGCCATTTCTGACCCCCTGCTGGCTCACAATGCCTCAAATAGTTGACTTGCACCAAGCTCATCATGGACATGAGAATACATTTACCCAGAAAGGAGATCTTGTATGCTCTGATTTCTGGAAATGAAATTGAAAACACAAGGGTTGATGCCATTAGCAGATGGAGACTTTTCCTGTTCAGAGCATTTTCAGCCTGTCATACTTATTGGAAAAGTACGGGCACAATGGGAGCAGTACTGTGGGCCCAGCTCTCAGTGCCTATTAGAGGTAAAGATGCTGGGCATGAGCACATAATTAGGATTAGCAGGCTGAACCCCAATAGATCAAAGCATTTAAGACTGTACCGGCATAGTTGAAAAACCGAAGGAAGTCCAAGGCTATTACAAATGCAGTTTTATTGTCAACCACAAATTTTCCATAAGTGCTGGCAACCTTTCTCTGGATCTCATCAAAATAGTTCCTAAAAGTAATTTTGAAAATCCAAACCCAGAAAGAATCACCCCAAAGAAGCTCTGAAGTGATTTCCTTTAGAGAGAAGGGATAGGTACAGGAATTTCCTCATTGTTTTGTCTCAGAGACATGCAGTGGGATTTTGCACAACCCCAGCAGCCTGGCTCAGTTGTCCACGGGATGTTTCAAGTTCTCCCTCAGCAGGGCATAAGTCCACCTGAAACAGCAGTGATAGGGAAGGAATTGCACAGCCACTGCAGCAGCCTGAGTATTACAAGACTCTTCCAGACCAGCTCTGTAAACAGGAATTGCCTTTGGACCCTTAAAAACCACTCACTATATCATTCTGGAATGGCGTTAATCTCCCGGTCATGGAGGTCAAAGCAAGAGTTCTATTATAAGCTCTGTGAAACACATCTCCTTCCCAGCCACTCACTTGCAGGGAACAAAATCCAGTCAGCCAAAATGATCCACGTGTAACAGGACACCAGAGCAGGCATTTGAGGCAACTTGGGCGAGGCATTTTGGAGCCGTGAGACCTCTGAGCTGGTGCCGAGCCCTTGGTGAGGCAATACTGGCTCAGAGCCACAGTCAAGGAAGCAGAAGAGACACTTTTCTCTTTGCTTCCTTGCAGAGGACAATGGTCTATTCACAGACAATATCATCTGGAGCAACCATGGCCACACCTCTCACCCGAGGTCCAGCAGGGCCTTCCACAATACTCCCCAGCATCAGCTGTGGTCCCTGCCTGCCCTCACCATACTCCCATCTTTCCTAGAGCCTCTGCATAGTCCTGGTTCATTTATCTCAATAGCACTTAAAACAGCTGAAGCCCAGGAAAGAGTGGACCTTGTGGTTACAAGTGACAAAGCCCCAGCCTTGGAGTCACATTGGCTGAGCAATGCTTGACATGTGCCAGAGCATGCACTAGAGCACTCTGATCCCCAGGGCATGGTAAGATGGAGGTAAACTGAGGACCCTCCACATCTCGTTCTTTAACATCTTTTCTTTGTATTTTCCCAGGGTCCACAGTGCACATTGCATTTGCTGATAAACTTATCACTAGCAGTGGAACATCGGTTTCATTTGTGCTGTTTACACAGAGGCTTTTTCACCAGTAGGTAAGTTGGGATTCAGCGAACAGGGTGACCCTGTGTTTTCTTCCATGCCTCACAAACGCTGCTCCCAGCAGTGTGCGCCACATGTCAGAAGATGGGGAGAGACTCTGCATCAGGGACCAGCCCTCTCTCCTCCACCCTGATGCTGGAATCTGCACCTCTACACTGGAGGTGGTCTATCCCCACACATCATTCCCAGCCCCAACCCAACCCCTAGAGATGAGGAAAGGCTGTGGCACAGTATGTAGACGCCGATTACATCTCCAAACAGGAGGAGCACACAATCAGTGGGATCCGCCTGCTTTCCAACCCCTTTGTGCTCAGGGGCAGAAATACAAATAAGCCTCAATGTCTTTTTCCTGCTTATATGAACCAGGATCCGTTTTTCAATAGCAGGCCCTGTCAGATAACTATTCCCTATTCTCAGGAGTTATTTCTGGGAGAGAAAGCCTTTTGCTGGCTCCCATGACACTCCCCTTCAGCACTTGGGAGGTGCAACGGGATGGCAGGTAGAGCTGTGATCCAGGGATGCTCCTACACCCACTGGAAGCTGGTGTTGCCATGCCAACCCTGTAGTGTGTGCACAGTCAGCCCAGGGCACTGCAGGCTGCTACAGTGTCTGTGCTTTTATACATAGATCAGACTCAGGACCTTCCAGTGGAAGATTTGTATGAAGCTTTGATCGCAGGATGGATGACAGTGTGACAGTGTCCCACTGAATTTTCTGCTCACCAGCCCATCTCCCCACTTAGTCTTGTCTCAAAGAGAATAGCATCACAAACTTCATGAGGGAGTTTTCTAAATGAATTACATCACACAATCATTGCTAATACCCCGTGTTGTTTCAGAAAGACCACAGAGAGAGAAGTGGGTAGGAATGGCAACAATCCTCCCAACAAGCCCAGGCACCACTGGCAGAGCCGCACCCACCCTTCACCCGCTCAGCATGTCAGCTCATGTGCTGCCTGAGACAGCATCCAGAGCTCATCTGAAGCCCTCACAGCACGTGACTAATTACCTTTCCTCTGCTTAGACTCACCAAAAGGGACGTTTTAGAAACTGTTTGTTCCAAAAAGCACTGAGTGACAAGCCAACAGAGAAGGAGGGCACTGCAGACAATTCATAGCAAAAAGACTAGTTTGTAATTTGTTGCCTTGTTGGAGAATTCCCTGGGTAATTTCCTTGGTATTTTCTAGCCTACTTCCTTATTGCTCTCTGGGTAAACTAGGTCAAAACACTTGCCTTGTCTGAACCTTGGTTTGTCAACATATTAAACGAAGGCGATGGAACAAGTTGTTCCCTGTATTTTCTGCATGGAGTTCAACCTTACAGAAAGTCCATACAATGCTCTTCTTCTCCTTCATTAGAGCCAGGAAGGCCTTTGAAATCCCCAAACTCAGACAAGCTGAGGAGTGTTACATAAAACATATAAACAGTTCAAGAGGAACATATATGAAATGTGAACAACTAGATCATTAAGAAAAATATGCTCAGAGTTGCACAGTATTTTGTCCCTAAAAGGAAAAATGCATCACCTATAATTGTTTTTTCTTGATCAGCCTGCTGGCTAAAGATGGACTACCCTTACAAATCACAATATCTGAAATCTCAGGAAGTAATATAGGAACAATGAGATTCTACCAGCCACTGTGCTGCATCCCAGATCTAGCTGCTCCTTCCCAAGATACTGCAGTACATCCCAGCCTTGTTGGCTGCCACTCTACTCACACTGTTTATTCACCTGCACTGTTTTCTCAATAAAAAGCTGAGTATTTAAAACCACAGTACCTTTGAGGGTCCTGCAGCATGTACAGTGGGATCTGACAAAAGGAAAACTACTGTGAGCAGAAAATACAGACAGAGAGGTGGGCAAGTGTCTTTGAATCTGAATTAATACATGTGGCTATCAAGTTTGCGATAATAAAAAGGGTTAGTCTACAGCATCCCAGATGGGGAATGAAAAAGTTTTTCTTGAAGAAGGTAGGGGCTTATTTTAATAAGTTGCCAGCCAGCAGTAATATGTTACTGCACTGTTAACATGTAGGGTAAAATATACCAACAGACAAGACATAAGCCTGTTCTTCAGAAATTTATTTCAGTGTCTGCGTGAAATATGGCAATAAACCAGGACAATTCTATTGTGTGTTACAATGTATCAGCACATTCATACTTCCTAATATGATAAGATCCATCATTCTGGATAGATTTTTTTTACTTATGTAATTCCTTACTCCTTTTGCCTTCCAGAATTTGGGAGTGATTTAGCATCAGGTCTTTAAAAGTGTAACCTGTAGAGAGTGGTTTCCCTGAGAAAGATGAAAACCCTGGATTAATGCCCTTGGAAACATCTTTATAAGTATAGTAACCAAGAGGCTTATTCACATGCTCCCTCAGTTAAAGTATGCAAATTGTTACTGGAAAGTTCTTAGTTCTTTGTGTTACCATAGGTTGATTTTTGGTGCAGAGATTTTAATATTCCTAGTTGTTCTCCACCATTGGTCCCTTCCCTCAGACCCCCCCTTCACTACTCCCCATACCAGAATGTACAAATACCCTTGTCTGACCCTGGCCTCTTGTCTTTTTTGCCCCTTGTTACTTCCTTGTTCCAGTTTGCTCCAAATATTGTGTATGCCTTATTGTTTGTTATTTTTGCACTATTAAAATTCCATTTCTGGACAATTTCTGGATCAAGACTACCTCTCTATCAAGTCACCATTGGGGCAGAGTTCCAAAGGAATCTGATCGTCCAGGCTCAGATCCCCAGAAGTTTCAGTAACCACAACCTTTTCCAGAGCAGAGATAACCAAAAAGAAATTTTCAACTTAGCAAGACCCCCACAGGGAAGTGGAGGAAGAAACTGTTGTCAGAACAGTATTGGCATGACTGTTGGTTCCTACAGCATCCTTTGGCTGCCTTCCCCAAGTGGTGCTTACCTGGCTCCTCCTCCTCAGTGTCCCACCTGTGGGTTAAATATCTTCTGTTTCATGGCCCTGCACAGGCTGTCCCCAGTTTATGATATCATCACAAGTCATTACTGCCACCCATATAGCCAGGCTTGGTACACAGGTTCAACAGTGCAAGTCCTTTGAACTGCATTCCTCAAGTCCAGTTTTCATCCCATTATCAGCTTGGTATTGAACTGAACAAAGGCCAAGTGGAAAATCCCAGTATAACATGCTGTCATTCACATGATGGCTAAGATCAGAAAAGGATTGGTAAGAGACCTCACCATATACTGAACTATGTGAATTATGTGTGTTTAGTCTAATTGGAATGATTTCTGATATCTCAGGGTCAAAGTCTCGCAATTCACAGGCAAACATTTTAGAGGACTTGTATATTAATAACATATTATTAGCCAGAATCGGAACTAGTTCTGCTTAGCCAGTCACCTTGGATGAAAAACATTCAGCCAGAGACTCTGATCTGGCTCCAGGACTTAAAATGAAGTCTGTTTCCCTCACTGTCCAGCTATGGCAATTACACAGCCAAGGCTGGGGCTTCCAGACAACAAAGATATTGAGGATATTGGGAAGGTCTCACACTGCCTGTTGAGAAAAAAAACCCAATTACACTCCAACAAAACAAACATGTATTTTTTTGTCAGTTTTAAAGCTTGTTTGCTTGATTTTATGCTACAGCAGAGTAAAAGAAAGTGCCATAGTGATGACTTTGGGCCATTAAAGGATGAGGTCCTTTGATGTGCACATGTCTTGTGCTGCACTGCACAGTCTGCAGGGATGTACATCCTGGAGCATTGTTGCACACACAGTCCCCAGAGGGGCTTTGCAAACTGCTTAGATAACTGTTGCATTAAATTACATTTAGCTTGAGAGATCAGTAGCTCATCAGTTGACTTCTGGCTCTGATTTCTAATAACTGGAAACATCTGACATAATGAAAACCCTTAGAGAAGGCACAGGGAAAGAAATAAATGTGCTAATTATGCTATGTAGAGTGCCTTGGAGAAGAGTGCTCCACTTCAAGGATACTCTGACATTTCTGACCCATTACAAGTAGCAGCATAGAAATTTCAGGAATTTAATGTTGAGTGTTTGAGACACAGATGAAAAAAAATCAGTAGAATTTAAAACTGTTTTCTTCCCTACAGCTTAGTAAATATTCTTAGCCACTAATGTGGCTAACTTTGATTACAAGAGGTAAATCATCCTCATAAATATGATAGAAAGCCATGCAGGCCTAGCACATTTATGATACATTCTTTGCTTGCAGTGCAAATAGAAATGCAATAGTCCTATTACTGTATCCTGCTTTGCACTTAAAAACATGGTTTTTTGCATTTATGTCCATCATTGGAACCTAAGGACATGGAGGGATGTTTTGAAGTGTACATATGATACATATTTTCTTCTGAGAGTGAACCTGTAAAAATACAGCTCTAATAACACTACACTCAGCATCTCTCCCTTCCAAACCCTCTAACTTTTACAGTATCCTCACAGGATATATTTTAGTTTATCTCTTTAAATACATGGTTAAACTGAGCCTTGACAATCAGAAAGTTACCAGGATCAAAATGCATATTAGATACAGAGTTAGGGAGAGAAATCCTGATCCAGATTCCTAGTTGTCATCTGCCAGTTTGCTGGTATTTCTTTCCTTGCTGGCATTTAGGAACATGTTATCTGGATGATCCATTCATATAAAATGTGTTGAATGCAGGACCACTCTTCTTAGCATGGTTTGAAGCCCCTTGACTTTACCTTTGAAGAATTTCTACTTGTTTTTCAAATGAAATTGTGAGAATTATTACATAATTCGGGCAACAATTTCATTAGCGGACAAAAAGTTTACCCACCTGTATTGTAAAATAGCTCTCCTTTTTAAATTACCCTAAGTTACTCAATAGTCAGCACCTGATGTCTGTGTTTTTATCTGGACTCACCACATCTCTGAAGCATGTCAGAGTATCCCTTTTACAGCTATAAACAGGAACCTAAAGCATAGCCCAGGCTATGAGTATTTTGGAATTTGGTGTTTAGTTCATACTCATCACAAATGTCAAACTGGGTTAACCTTTTCATGTTTCTCCATGTTGCTGAATATTAAATTAATTGGTTATGATTAACACAGAAGGATCATTAATGAAAGCTCTTTGCATCCAGGTGATTTTATTCAGTGTCTTGGATCAAATTTCTCTAGACATATTTCTTAGTTTTCCTGTTAGTGGGAACCCAGAGGATTGGATATGCAATCTTCAACCACTCCAGTTTGTGTCTCCAACTCTATTTAATCCATGTACCAGGGCAACAGCTTGCTACTACCACTAGCTGAAAGAATTGCAGTGGAAGTGACTGACAAACCTGAAAAAATCCAAATAAAGAGAAACTACAGCTCCAGCATTTTCCTCTCTGATCTCCTAACAAGAGCAATATTCTGCAGAGAGAAATCTAGATCCCACTGAATGTGAGAAAGTTGACTGGGAATGGCAGCAGCACCCCTTTGAATGCAGAGCCAAGGAAGAAAACTATCTATCTCTTCCATTACAAAGTTTCCACTGGACCAAAAACAAAACAAGCATTCAGTTTGGTCATGCATGGGTCTGGCTCTTTAAATACTCATCTGGGCCTCCTATTCTTTCTCAAGCTGTGGATGCTGCACCCTCATGCCTTTGTTTCTCTCCTGCAGCCCCCCAGCTGGGCTTGGGTCATCTGTGCTCTGACTTGTTGCTCTGCATTTCCTACTAGGCCTGTGCTGGTCCAAGCTGCCTTATAGGATAATTAACTGAAAGAGGAGAGATTTAGATTAGATATTAGGAATAAATTCTTTACTCTGAGGGTGGTGAGGGCCTGTTACTGGTTATCCAGAGAAGCTGTGAGTAACCCATTCCTGCAAGAGTTCAAGGCCAAGTTGGACAGAGTTTGGAGCAAGCTGGGATTATGGAAGCTGTCTCTGACTATGGCAGGGGCATGGAACTGGATGATCTTTAAAGTCCCTTCCAATACAAGCCATTCTATGATTCTAATAAGCCATTTGCAGTTTTAATAAAATAAGGAACAAGAAAGATTGTATTTCTGTTGCTTTACTTATATATAGAGCAATGTAATTGCCTCTCCTTGTCTCAGTCTTGTGCTATTAATAAAGTCCATGTGAGGAATATACACATCTACAGCACGTGTGAAATCTGTATACATAACTGGTCTCAAGCTAGAATAGTTTCCATGCCATGAATCTCCATATAGTCCATCTTTCTGGCACATGTGACCCAGAAATGTGTCATCAGGACTTGTGTAGTCACTGAACCAATGAAAGGAATTCAAGGGAAACACAAGCAGCAATGCTGCTTCCAACCTTTGCTCAGCTTGTTGCTACTGCTCTCTGAAAAAGTTAGTAACACGTGAAAAAGACATCATCATCCCAACCTGGCCATGGTTTTATATTTTCATACAGCAGCCTTTTATGTAAAGCCATATTTCCCCAGAGATTATTAAGAAAAGGGAACAAAAAAATCCACAGCTGTCAGTTTTAAAGGCAAATAATCACTTCCACACAATGGCTGAAAGGCAAACTTATACCTAAAGACTTGAAAGTGGCAATGACACTATTCATTGTCCGATTAAACTGTTAAAAATAAAAGTGAACAAAATCCACAGAGAAAAATACTCTGGAATTTAACATTCTTTCACATTTCGTAACCAAAGCTGCGGTCAGCAACATGGAGCAAGAAAGATGTTTGGTTATAAGTCATGATTACAATTCAACAGTCTCACTGGCATCGCATAGAAAACTTCCAAATTAAATGGATGTCCAAATTAAATACATTCAGATTAAAGATGAATCATCACAAATTACCCGATTTTGTCTAGTATAAATAAAAATCAATCCAGTCAAATGATCAGGAAGATAACTGATGCACCAATATTCTTTTGAACATTCTTGTCAGTGATTTACCTAGTGTCTTTTAAATGCCAAAACCAATTAAGCTAGTGGACAACTATTCTAGTCGTCTGGGCCTGAACTAGGGATAGAAATGTTTGCTCTCCAGGTCTCCCCACAGCCACATCCTTCTAATGTCTTGCTTCTTTCTTCTAGTCTGCAGCTGGTGACTCACTAATTAATCAGTGCAGCCATCAGGATATTCACCTGCCAAATCAGAGCAACTGTAGTCTCACTGCCATGACCTTCTCTGTGCCTATTCCCGATTTTGCTTATTACTTCCAGTGACTGTACCTTAGATTGATTACATCTAAACTTAAAACTGTCAGTACTTCAGGGCAAAGCTCCCACCTTGTGTGGCACAAAGTGTCACTGCCATCGCAGTGTCTGCAGACCCTGTGGAAGGTCTTAAGCACCTTAACTGCCCAAAAGATGAAAGGACCACAGTCCTCACGCCCAATTAGGTTTGAAATCCAGAGTAAAACTTCCACTGGCATCAACAGTGCTGGTGCAGGAGCAAGGGGCTGATCCTGAAGGTAATTCTATATGCCACTTGAAGGGTCTGCATTTTCTCAGTGGTAAGGGATTCCATCTTGTAAACTGAAGTCCTGAAGCCAACAAATCATTTTAACAAGAACTGTGAAACTCCTCCAGCAACATTCATTAGAAAGTGACCTGTCACAAAAGACACAAGGCAGTAAGGAGTCTGGAGGTGTAGGGGTCACCAGAGGGTATTTTATCCCTCTCTTATAATTTCTCCAGAAACAATAAAGGAGATAAAAGATAAAATGTGAGATTATGTCACAGCAGAAGTATGTCTCTACCCAGAGGAAGAGAAGCCTTTTTCACTGAAGTCAAGTAATCTTCAAAAGATGACTGAGCTGTATTGCCATGCTGTCTGCAGTTTTGTACAGTCTTTCCACTTCCTGTATTTTACATAAAAAAGCTACATTATATATTACATTATATAGCTCAGCTGATCTTAAGGTGTGCTCAAAGTCCAGTTTCTAATTAGAATGAGGAAAACTATCAATGTAAATGGCAAGAATTTCATCATATCACAGTGGCAATGGAAACTTTAACAAGAACAACAGTCAAATCATGTCAGACACAGTGTTTGTTTATCCATAGATGGATTACATGAGCCATGGATTGGCCCATTCTGTCTTTTCCCTACAGCTTTGGCTGTGTCACAGCCAGGACAGAGACTCTCACCTGCTTATGGCTCCCAGAAGCCCTAGTTATCTGTGGCTCTAAGGAGATGCATTTTCTGCATGTTAAAAAATGGACACACTGACTAGTTACTGTCTCACTGGCACATGTTTCACATTAGCTGTGGGCAATCTTCCCCTCCCTCTCCCTGCCCTTCTTCATTATCTGGATAACTGGCTGCAGACTGTCTCTGGAGCAGTATGGTTGGGAGTCATCACAGGTGTGTATTTTGAAAGAAAGAGCTCAACCATAATAATATCCTAATTATAAGAACAGAAAGACCACATAACACAAAGTTTCTGCCTTCCAGACCCCTGTACTTCAGATCCCATTTTGCATCCAGCAGTCAGTGCTGGCACTTTTGCACAGGCCAGGCTCCCAGCTCTGCAGAGCTCATCAGCCCACAGCTTGGAAAAAATCTTCACTTCAAACATGGATTTTGGTGAAATTTCATGATACAGAAATGATTAAGACAGCAGCCTGCAGAAAAGTAGGGTATAGACAGTAGTGATCTCCAATTCTCTTTGCAAACACTCTGCTGCAAAGGTGCTTTAATTGTATTTATGTTGGTAAGTGACAAAGGGACTTCAGGGTGCTCAGGCACTTTTGAGCTCCTTCTAGCAGCAGGAAATCCTTCCTCAGTGGGGTGGAGCTGGAAGCCTCAGGCTGAAAAATCTAGCTGGTCACTATCCAGACCACAAGGATTTCAAAACATATGGTGCCCATGGGCTGGATCTATCCACTTGCAACACATTGCTTTCCCTGTGCTATCTGCTCCCTTCCAAAAATCCTACAATTGCTTTTATTCTGACTTAGCTCAGTTCTCTGAAAAGACATAATTGTGAAAATACAAACTTTTGGACCATATTTGAAATAATGATTCTATTAATAGTTTCCAAATTCTCCTTTAAGCATACTAGGAAGACAGCAAAAGAGAGAAATCTAGCTGAGCTGCACAAAATCCTCCATAGTGCTTTCATAGGTACCCAGAGAAAAAGGACACATGCAGCTCAGGACACAGAACCTGGCTCAGAGACACCAAGGACAAGTTAAGATGATGCAGCAGGAACACCTTAAGCTGGAGGAACTGACCTATTTCATTGCAGCTGAACAAGGATCTCAGTCCATGCTGAGACCCTTCCTTTCCTAGAGTCTACTTTTTTGATCCTGGTAAAGTTGTTACTTGTGTTACATTATTGTTTACCCCGGGCTTACTTATTTACTTTGCTATTAAAAGCTGCACAAAGGGTTGTACATTTTGATCAACTGGATACAGTTATTGTGAGTTTCCAAAGTCGCCACAGTATCATCTACCACACATAAAATTCAGGACTGTGACTTCTCTGAACTATTAAGTAATATAAATTCTTGGAACACAAGGGAAGGGTGCCTTATGCCATACATATGGGAGCACGGCTACACGGAGATAACACCTGCCAGCTTCAGGAGACTTGTAATGGCAAGTTTTTTTTCACTGGTTTCATTATCTCAGTTCTATATATGGAGTGTTGCTGGAAATCACGTGAGTTCCTGAAGGTCAGCTCCTCTGCTTGTAAATGTGTTTAAGAGTTTCACTTTTGGATTGCTGGAAAATAAAAGTGAAGTACTGCTCAGTAAACTTTTGCTCTACAAAAAATTGTAAACTTTGCCCTACAAAAAAAATTATGGAAATAATTTTCATTACTTATACTAATTTATAACTGCTATGTCCCCCTTCTACAAGGATAGCTTCCTGGCATGAAGATATGAAATGTCCTACATTTCATTTATGATGACATTGTCATCAAACCCAAAAAATAGCTAAATGAAATTATAATAATTAAATGTACTCAGTTGTATTTTCCCTGAGAATTTCTGCGTGCTTCGAGTGTGGGAGAAGTGACTCATTCTTCTTGAAGAGAATGCAGTATAAATCCTGCTAATTATTTGTGCTGAGAGTGCTATCCATAATTCATTAATTATATGAAAGTTATAGGGCTCTGGCACTTTTTCATAAAGTGCCATTAATATTGCAGCTGGCTAAGCTACAGACACTCTGCAAGATCTTGAGAAATCATATTCCAGATAGGGTAGAAATACTTTAAATATATTTTTATTCAACATATTTTAGTATTTCTTCTTTGAACATACTCCCCTGACAAATGAAACAATCTCAGCAACTCTGGCAAGACAAAAAAAGAAAGCCTCAGCTGCAGCTAGAATTCAGAAATAGATATTATGCAGCGCCAAGAGATATTGTGCACTGTTAAAGGATTCTTGGAATGAGTGCAGGACTGGAAGCGAATCCCCTGCCATTTATCAATCCCCTATTACTAAAGGCCACATTCCAGAATAACTCTCAGAACCAGCTAACAGGTTGTTAATTAGTAGTCACTACAATATAAACTAGAACCAGGGGACCAACAGGAGCCCAGACTCTGTGGCCCAGGCTGTACCCCCAGCCCATTTCACAAATGGTCTCTGTGCTGCCCATGCCCAGATCGGCCGCGGCTCTGCCCAGCCCCACTGCTGAACCAGCACAGCAGAAAAAGCTGTCAGCAGCTGTGTGTGTTGGTAGAAACCAAGAAGAGATGGCAATATCCAGGGAAGAAGAAAGGAGAAGGATGATGAGGAAAGCAACACATGAAGTGATGCAAATACCATCAAGCTTGAAAGAACCTGTCAAGTCCTTATCCTGCTATAGAAAAGTTACTGTGGTTAACTGAGCTGATCCACCTTTCTGATAAACTGAATCCTGTTCAATTGCAGTGCCATTCGTATCCAGGCTGATGTGTGTGTCTGGCTGTCTCTGGGACATACATTAGGAAAATAATGGAAAGCACCTGATAGCATCAGTCAGATAAGATGGCTGATGTTCCCTCTACAGTCCAAAATGTTGCAAAAATATAAAATAATATTTTAGCCTGGGATGACTCAGAAATCAGCATCAACTTGCCAACTTGGAAGGCCTTAGGATGTTTGCTTCAAATAGTATCTTGGTAACAAATTCGTATGTCACACAGGAATATACAGATCCATACATAATGAGATTAAAGGTCACAGCTCCTGAGGAGAAACCCTGTTAATACAGAAATACAAAGAGAGTCTGCTGTCTACAAACAGAAAACTTATAATCTAAAGGCCATTCATTAAGTGAATTGATCTATTTCTAGAGCTCTTAGAGCTTCTAGAGCTCTGCTGTTTAATAGCCTCCAGCAAGAAAAGCCCATTATTTTTTAATTTGTTTTCATGTTTCAGTTTTTGTTTGTTGGGGTTTTGTGTAGGTTTTGTTTGTTTGTTTGTTTTGGTTTTAATTTTAGGGTTTTTATCATGCCTGGTTTTTGATTGGGAGAATTATATTTTAGGTAGAGGATTTATTCTGAAGGATTAGATTTCTAATAAACGCAGTTTGTCTGAAAGCAGTTAAGTTTTGTTTTGTTGTTTTCTCATGTGTTTTTTTTGTTTGTTTGTTTTGTTTTGTTTTTGTTTGTGGGGGGTTTTTTTGTTGTTGTTTTTTAATTCAGGAAGAATTCCCTTTGGTATTTAGGATCTCTAGTAGGAGGACAGGGATGTGTCCTTACATTATTTATCAACAATTGATTTATGAACCTGATAACAGTTTATTTTAAGGGTGCCATTACAGAGATGATCTCTATGACCAGCAGTCACAGGAAGAATTGAGAATAGGAATAGTCAGACTGCATGTGAGAATCAGAAATTCCTGACAGTCCCCTGAAAATTGTCTTTGCAAGGAGGATGCCATATACCTTAAAATGTTTTCAGGTAGTACCAAGGAAAAAAACCTCAAATAAACCTGCTGACTAAAGCACACTAGAGATTAGGTGTACCTGAAGAGATGGACTGGGTCAGCCATAGGACTAGATTATTACTGCACTAAAGGCACAAAACACTTAAATCATGACACAAACTGACCATAAGGATGCTGTAACATTAGACCCTTTCTTTACTTTGCATGGTCTTCAGTCACATGTGAAAGCCATGACAATTTCAAGCATCATGATAAGATTTGTACTATTTTCCCATGGGTTATTTTCCAGACTGGAAAAAGATATTTGGGGAAAAATGTTTTGGAAACAGGAGTCACATGCTTTGATGTGAAAAAACAGGCAGCCTGAAGTTATATATTTTGACCTCAGCATTAAACACTACTCATCAGTTTCTTAAAAGAAAATACAGTATGCTTTGGAAATTAAAGTGAAGTTCCACATGACTGGAGCAGAAACCTCACACTTGATTTCTGTGCATTTGACACAAAATACATAAACCTTTGATTTAGAGTTCAGCATGTTTCAGTAGATTTCAGATAGCCCTTAGGGTACTCCAAAACTAAAAGTAATTATGAAAATAAAACTTTGAATTTCTCAAACAAACCAAAGGTTTGGTTTAAATTCTGTGAAGAAACTTGTGGAGACTGGTCCATGGTGGTTCACCAGAGCTGGGTACATGGACTGGTTCCACACTAACCTGGCCAGACCTGAAGCTCATCTATGAATAATCTCTATGGCTGGCACTTAGGTGATATGCATGCAAAAGCCTTAACCGAATCTCACCTGCAGATTTTGTCTGGACCATCCTGCTAAAATATGTACCTTCAAGAAAAAAGCTCCCAAGGCCCTCAACAGAGAATGTAAGATTAGGCATCACTTGCTTGACCTATTAGCTGCTCTTTGAGGTTGTACATGCTTGACATAAATTCATTTAATCATAAAAAGGTCTACAAAATCTTTAACTTGCTAGAAACAAGCAGAGGAAGAGAGTTTTCCTGTGCAGAAGTCCCCAGGTCTGCCCTGCCAGTGGATTTAAAGCTCAAGAAACCCTACCTCTCCTTGTTCTCAGGGTCTCACTCACCTCTCCTCTCCCTCCAGGATTTATTTCAGCCTCTGTAGTAGCAAGTGAGGTAGACAGGCAACTTGGCTCTGCCTTGCCCTCACAGAACCTTGTTCAGCCCTGACCAGGACTTGTCCCGGCCATCTTTGAGCCTAAAAGACAGCATCCAGGAAACCCAGTAGCTGCAGGGCTACAAAAACCTTCCTGTCAGTGAACACTTCTCAACATAACACTATTAAATAAACAGCACACAGTGGTGTTGACTTTACCTCTGCGTTGTAACCAGCACGTAGCCACAGCTCGGTATTGCACCACACAGACCTAATGTTTGCTTTTCAACGATGGCCTCTGTTGGCTTATCCCCTCCAGGCCCAGTTCCCACCCCTGACTTGAACCTGTGCTACTTCTATACTCCCTCCTAATTGCCAAAAATTGCTTATCTCCTCCATGTCCTGGGATTGTCCAAGGTATCCATTTCATGGTGCTGATGGTCCTCTTGTATTGAAGCCAGTTTGGTATTATAAAAGATGACAATAGTAAAACTTAAAATGCTTTTGTTAATAATTATATGATACAAAATCAGTAATGTAAGCTACATTAATTTGCTGGTCTGTTCCACTTTCTTCTGTTGTATGAACATTATAAAGTAAAGCACCCAAGTTCCCAATAACAGTATCTTACTCTCGACACACACAAATGCAAAGCCTAGCTTTGGGAGATTTTGAAACACAAGGACAGTAAAGGAGGCCATTTGGAGACTCACTTAGAGATAATTATCTTATTTTGTGTATATATTAGCTGTACAGACCTTACTCTGGCCACACATTATTCCCACCTTGTGCTAACTTCCACACTAAGGTATCCAGTTCAGCACCAGGGGCTTCTCACAGGGAAGCAGCACAGGAACATCCCTCAAAATTCTTAAGGGCGAAGAATTTGACCTTTCAAGTTAGACTTTAAAACTTCATTACAACCCTAAAAAAGCCTCTGTTTTCTTCCCATTGAAACTGATGAATCTTATTTTGCTTGGCAGACCCTGTTTCCCAGAGACCTGTCTCTCATCCCCTTCCCCTTGTCCCACATCCTTCCCCTCCTGAGCTTTCCTTGTTCCCATCTCCCTAATCATCTTGGGCTAATTTCCAGGGATACTTGTAAAAATACAGCAGAGTGCTATAAACAGCCAGTCTTGTCAGCTTTAAACTTCACTGGTTACTGTTTCTGAGGCAGGAGAGGAGGAAAAGGGTATTCCAAGGGGACCCATTTGACGTGACTGTTCATCTGCCTCCATCAGCAGTTCCCAAGCCTGTCGGCTCCCACCTTCATTTCCGGGCTCACGACCTCCCTTCCATCAGCGCTGCTCGGGGTCGCGACCCCAGTTTGGGAACGTCTCGTCTGGATCAGTCAAAAGTGATGCCTCAAGAATAATTTTCTAGCTGGTGCCATGTTTGTTTGTGCTCCTGAGGGGCGTGATCACCCCGGAGTTCACGTCCAAACTTGTCTCTTTGCTTGTTTGTAAGTTTGGAAAGAATTTCTCGGTGTCATTCAGCCAGTTGATAGCAAACTCCAGCTTTTGACTGTTCTGATTGGAGACAGTTATATCCCAACTGACCTGGTATGGCATTAAGCTCTTGGTTGCAAAGTTCAGCCGTGCTTGGAAGAAGCAAAGATTTTTCTTCTCTGCAGAGCCTGAAAACTTCATTGTTTTCCCTGCTTGTGTGTCACGATCATTCAGACATAACAATTACTCTGCCCAAACCACTCCTTATGCAGTGACACGATTTCATCCTCCACACCCTGTACCCTCTCTGCTGCACACACACATGCAGGCAGCTGAACTCTCACAGCTGGTTTTCTGCACGTCTGGTTGTCTTTATGGTCATTGAGACTGTGTGGGTAGTGAACACTGTAATATTCGAATTTCACGCTCTGCTTTGTCATCTTTTATTGCTGATAAAAGGGTGGTGGGAGGTGGAAAATCAACAGTGGTTTGAAGACATCTTGAAAACACCACTAAAAATGCTAAAACTATCAGAACATTTGCAATTTGGATGTGTTACAGCAAGTCCTGCTTTGGAATTTCCCTGGAATTAAAACAATTGGCCATTTTTAAGTTACCTGTTTCTTCTATTTTCACATCATATCCTTATTTGGCCTACATGTCTGTAAAGGTGGTTCTGCTCCTGCATTAGACTAGTTCCTTTAGCTTTCCTGCCCCAAAATCTCTCTCATCTGGTATGCTCTTACTTGAAGCCTCAAGCATTTGTTTGACTTTTTCTTTAACCCCAGTGTATTTCAGTGTTACTGTTTTTCAGTTTAAACAGCCAAGAGATGTCTGCCTAGACACACCAGGCTGGAATCTGGGGAATGTAAAGTGGAAGCTTAGCAGTAGCAGCAGCCTGGGCGCAGCTAGCATTCATACCTGCCTTGGGAAAACATAAAATATAAATCTTGAGTCAAAGGGAAACCAGGTAATACTGAGTATTAACTAAAGGAAACCAGTTATTAAGGTGTATAAAAGGATACAATACCACCCTTGCACTTGAGAGGGATAAAGTTATTAAAGATCAGTCTAGGAGGGAGAGAGAAGAAAGACATTTGTGACTTTTCACCACTTGGGCACCTGTGAGTACATGAGGCAGTTGGATACAATCCCTTTTTCTAAGTATTCAGTCCCCATAGGAGGTTTAAGCATCTGACTTTGGATGCTGCCCATAAAAGAGATTAGGGTGAAAATGTTTCAGCATGAAAGGCAACCACTGATGCCAACATCAGGGCTTCTCTCTCCTTCAAGTACGAAGGCAAACCCCATGGCCTGGCAGCGCAGGCCTGCAGGTGAGGGAAAGCAGTCACGCTTTGTTAGAATGAAACTTGGTGAGCATCAGAGAACATCATCAGCACAGAGAAATTCCTGTAATGATGTGCATGAGACCATCACTTGTTTGTCCCTGTACTGCACTTGCAGAATAGTTGCAGATCCTTACCAAACTGCAAATGGTTTTCACTTCCCTCCTATTTTTTGTTGGCACTCTGAGCTTACAAGAGTTCTCAGAGGTCAGGTTTGCCTTCTGCATTCATTTTATGAAATAGAAAGCTGCTGGAGGTGTCAGAGTGATGGACTTGAGTGATGGACTTGAGAAGCTGCTGTGATTATTGCTATTGAGGTGAGTGTTCCTGAAATATCTCTGCCTGCAACATCTCCAATTGCGGCCAGGAGGATTCAGATAGACAGATTTCTTTCAAGGTTTGTGGGCAATTGTCTGGTTATGGTTGGATTTTGCTTTTTTCTTCTTTTTAAATTTATGTATTTGGATTTGCTTCAGCTAGGAGGGAATTTAAAAATTTCACCAGAGATGACAGAGCACTGGACTGAGCTGAGATCTACAAAAGCCTCATGCTTAGAAAAAGTGTCTTCATGAATAGCGTTCTACCTAAAGAAAAACTGTACTGTTAAATGTAAAAGAGATTCCAAAATCAGAATAATCTTATTCATCTTGTTAATGCACATTAGAGAAGGAATTGGTAATACGCATGGACTAGATGGAATTTAGTAAACAGGTTGACAACTAAAAATATTTTGACCAGTATAGGAGATAAAATCTCCTTTTGAAGAAAAGGACTGCTATCAAAGGTTCATGGCCGGAAAACTAATTAGAACACAGCCATTGTAGCTACTTGATATGTGTATAATCAGATCAGACTCGCATTTGATTTATCAAGTGCACAGAGGCTCTTGTTTCAGGGGTGTATGGAAGCACACTTTGAAGTCCGTATTTCATAGCTGGATGAAGCTCTCATGTACAGGTGCAGCATTTGTAAAACATTCAGGAAAATACAAAGGGCCCTTTTAAGAGAGATTCCTCTCACTGGAAAAATTCTTCTCTTTGGGATTACACGACTATTCAGCTAATATTAATATTTGGGCTATTCTTGCTGATCTAAAGAAACCAAACAGCACATGGAAATGTTGGAAGGTCATGGGTTTAATTTTGTCAAAGGTACTTTCAGGTTTGTTTTTTTTAGTAGAAAGGCCGTATGCTTTATTGATCCATTGAAATATGACACTGGAAAATAATTTTCAGAAAAAATAGCTATCAAAGGGTAAAGGAGTGGAGTTCAGCTGCATCTCCATCCTGGCTTTGAAAGACAAAGTATAACTACAAAATACAGCTACAGTGTTTCGTGTCATTAAAGACACACAAGTCTCTCCTACCACTGCCAACATAGACAAGACTCTAGCGGGTATCATTAATATATATATTTTAGATCTCAGGGTACCAGAAAACCTACCCTAAACATGAATAGTTTAGGGAAGGGAGCATTTTTTGGGAAGGTTTTCAAAAGACGAAAGTGCTTTTGAAGAAAGAGAAACTTTGCTTGCAAATCACATAAAAGCTGCAGAGCAAGGGATGTAGAGAAAGTCTGAAGTGAACTCTGCTGGTCACTCTGACAGCCTTTCCAGGGAGCTGAATGAGGAGAACTGAGCTGGCACATCTTGGTGGCTCCCAGTGCTAAGGAGTGTACACAAAATGATGTTAAGGGACCCACTCTGCTTAATTTATTACAGGAAAGATAATTGTGTTTGCTCATTTTACTCATTTATCAGTTCTGAATGTGTGCCCATTAACCATACAAACCGTAGAGGGGAAAAAGCAATTGGTTAAATAATCCTTTAAAAACAGCAAGGGAATTCAATAAAAATCTGTAATTCTAAGTGAGAATGACTGTCAGAAAGTTCATAGAGCTTCCCCTTTTGATCCTGTACCTGTCAAAGGAAAGGATCTAGACAAGGTCTTATTTGTAAAACTGAAAAATCCACCTAGTCCTTGAAATGAGATGAACTCTTCAAAATAAAAAGAGTGCAAAGGGACTAGTTCACCACAATGGATTTCTTCTTGCCCTTCATTAGAACATTATTCCCTAAACCAGCCCAGCAAGAAACAGAGACACGGAAAATAAGTGCAAGTAGGGATTGCCATGACAGCATCAAACTTTACTCCACCAATTCTCAAACTAAGAAGCTTAACTCTATTATACAATGATAAAACAATTTCATCTGAGACACCAAATCTTCAGTCCCAAGGATAGAAACATTTTATCTGCATCTGAGAAAAGTGATTCTACAAACGTGGAGGCTTGTGGAATTACAATAGCTTTCTTCAAAGATGCTGAAAGGCACAGATGCCAAAACAAGATCAGGGGAGCTGAAACTGATAGTGCACAAGATTATACGAATCAACCAAACAGCCCAGTGATGCAGGGGTCAAAGAGATGGGAGAAAAAAATGGAAAAAAACCCTGCAGGCCAAGGGTATTTGAACTGTATGTGAACACATTTACATTCAGTGTGGCACTATCCATGTGTCACACACAAAAGCGGGACCTGCACTAGCCCTGAGGAATGCTGCAATATTGCCTTATGACAAGACATTCACTCATGACATGGCCACTTCTCTAAATTAAGTGCTTTCTAGTGACAGAGAGTCTTTCAGATTTGCTATTTTTTAGTGCTTTTTAAATAGCTTGCTCTCCAGTGACCTGGAGTCACATGCTTGTGCCTTTGATCATTCAGAGAGTATTTCACAAGTTCTTTGGGAAAATATTCAGACCAGCCTAGATAAATAACAGAGTTATGTCTGTCACAAACTCCCTTCTCTACCTGGAACAAGCTGAAGAAAGGGGGAGATGTTTCCACAGTCAGCACTAGAGCTAAGACTAAGGAGTAAAAGGTGTTCACCTGTAAGTTTGAGGTCTTGGGCTATTGCTAACAAGAAGAACTACCAATATAAAAGGTCAGTGGAACAACAGAAGTAAAGACATTTACCCCATGAGGGTGCAGAATCGAAAAAGAAGGCTGGGATTTTATCTGGCCAGCTCCTGCTGTATCAAGAAATGCATCTCTGCAGAAGAAGTAACAGACTGGTTTGACCATACAGACAGGGTAGGCACAACCAGAGCTGAACTCATGAGGGTGGCAGAGGTTATTGGGTGGGCTCAGTCACCACTTGGGAAGAGCAGTGGGGACTTTCCTTGGGTGTGAAAGGAGCTCACAGCAGTGAGATTTGAGTGAGCTGCACTGGTGTGCTTTTAGTCCTTGGGCTTTACCAATTTCAATATTTACCTGTCACTGGCCTGGGAACATCAGTGTATCTGTAGAAAGACAGTTCCCTGTTCCCAGCTGTCCCAACTGAATATACACAGCAAGGACAGAAGGAGAAATAGCAGTTTTAGAGGGATGGAGTGCTTTTGGGGTCCTTGCAGGTCCTTTATTTTTTTCTGGCATGCATTAGAGCACTTGAAGGCAGCTCTGAGATGTTTCCCAGGGTCTGCAATGGGCCCTGCCTGCAGGGCACTTCAGCATGGCCCATTTCCAGGGTCCCTGTGCAGTGAGTCATGAGCTGAAAGGAATACACAGAAGAGGTTGTTCTTGTCTCTCCTGCCCCCTTTCTACAGCCTCTGAGAGTGGCCAGGACAGCAAGTAGGAGGCCAAGTGCAAGCAGAAGTAAAGTTCTGCTCCAGGAGTGATTGAGAAGTCTATTAAATAAACTGGCTGGTAAAGCTGGCCAGGAAGTCTGATGCATTAAGTCGTACAGAACGGATCATCTTTGGAAGGAAACTACACAACTTCAGTTATGATGCACAGAATCACCACAGACCTAAACAAACACTCTACAAGTCACCAGGAATTAATGAGTATGAATAAAAGCTGCTCCACTGAATCCTGCAATCCACTGCACAGCAAATTGCCAGAGGACTGGACCTCAAAGTGCTCCATGGGGGCCCATCATGTGTCACTGAGGCCCAGCAGCTTCCTCCACTGGGCATCTCTGTGTGGATGGCCTAAGTAGTTCTTTCAGGTGTACCTGATGGACTGCAAAAAAGATTTAGAAACCCAGTATGATGCCTCAAAACTGCTCAGATGTTAAAAGGCACAAGAAAGCAGCACAAGCACACATCCTTGCTGTCCAAATCTAAGAAAGGATACTACAGAGGGCAGCGAGTTTTAATGCGTGATCAGAAGCTGTTGTAAAAGTCCTTGTGGAAACATGAGATCTATTATATTTATCACAAATTTGCTAAGTCAGGTTAATAGCCTGGCATTGACCCTGCCTCATATGCCCTTAATAACATTATTATGCTTTTTCCTGTTAAGATTTTACAGTAGAAGAGATAACACATGGTCAATAATCCATTATAAACAGGTACTTTTCATCCTTTCCCCTCACCCATATCCTCCAACCCACTGCAGCAGGGAAGATACTGCCTCAGCCAGAGAATTTGGTTCCAATGTCAGCTTGTAACCACCATATACCTGCAGAAAAAGAGACTGATCGGGCATTTTGGTCTTTATAATGGCAGTCAAATAGCCTGCATTAATATCAACATTGCCATAAATCATTCAATTGCTGAAAGTCATTCTAACATCAGAAGGAGCTCAACAGCAACCATTTCTCAGTCCTGAGGCATGTCTACTCACAGCAGCTGAGCTGTGGGGGTATATAGACCTATTTTTCAGCTACTGTGATAATCAAGCCATTCCTTATTTAAGAGTGAATTCATTTGCCTTGGTATTAGTCCTAAGCAAGAATACCAAAAATTGATGTGTAATCTCCAATTCAAACAGAGATTAAACTGATGCTACTCCTTTATTCCTTAAAACACATATAAAAGCCCCAGCAAGATTCTTATCTTGATGTGAATCTAAACATACTGAATAAAATTTAAAAGCCACCATTTCAGACTGGTTTTTCTCAGTGGCCCCAGTGTAGCCATAAAAATCAGAATCTGCCCTTAATATCTCTGTACAGTGGTACTGTGTAGAACTAGCTCCAGACTATTTATAGCTCACACTATATATACACACTGCAGCTTCCAAAGGAATATTTTATCTTTTGTGAGGACAATGCTTTCAGTAATGAAAGAAGCCAAAGTTTTGCTTAAAAAAAAAAAAAAAAACAAACCAAACAAACAAAACCTCTGCTCAAACCCTTAACCTGGAAGAGTGGCCCTGCACTGCCAATCAGATAATGGGCTTAATTCTTACATCACACTTTATTTGTAGCTCTCTGTGTAGTTAATGTTTGCAGCTTATCTAACAGGAGAAATGTGAAACCAGAGTTTTAGAACAATAGAAACAAGGCTGTCACCAGCAGGCTGCCAATGAATCATGTCCCTGCAGTCAAGTTCTCCCAGAAGGTCATTTGTAACAGAAATACAGCCCTGCCTGAGCTGGCAAAATGCTGAAAAGTGTTGCTCAGTTTTATCCTAACAAAACATCGAGCAGATCAATTACCAGGACAACTTTACCTGGCAGGATTTTTAAGTTCTGTTGTCTGCAAGAATTAATAGTAAAAGTTACTGAGTGAGCAGGCCTGCTTGCTTCTATATCTGGGATTCTAGGGGTGGTTTTACCTTCAATCTAAATTCAAGCTACAAAAAACCCTTTTATAAATCTCAAGAAAAGTGATTTACTTCTCTCTATCACATTTTTAAAATCAGAAAAAAAATTTTAAACATTTAATAACTTTCTTCCATACCATTCAGAACAGAAGCCCTGAAATCATGGAAAGCTAATGAGGTCTGCAAGAATGATTTGCCAAGACACAGAAAGCAGCACTGATACTTTCTTTCTTCATCTTCAGAGAGAAATGCAGAAAAAAGATGAGGAAGTACCAATAATAAAAAAAAAGGTACCTGAGTCATAAAAGCTGGTTTCTGCTTGTATGGAATTATTTTAAAATAACTACAGCTTAAAAAAAAAATATATATCTTTTCTGCTGTGCTTGCAAAAGAGCTCCAGATTTTCTGCAAGAGGGAAAGCAGATGATGGGGGGAGCTGTTCTTTCTAGAAAAATGTCATTGGCACAAACAGCTGGCACTCGGTGACATGTTATTTATATGTGCAGTTGCTCGTGTTTTTTAACAGATAAGAAAGCATTATCTCATTTGTGATTCAGGTGAGGAACATGAGCAGCTCTGCAGCACTGCTGGGCCACGTTTCTTATCGTATCAGAAACATCTGTCATTTTGCAAATGAGTTCAATATAAAAGTGCATCAAATATGCAGTTTCAGGATGAGACAGCATTCTGCAAGGAAACCAGAAAAGCAGCATCCCCCTGCAAATGCTGGGATGGTCTATCCCATATTCACCAGTTGGGATGTGAGCAAGGACTGGGAGGGGGAAGGGGGAGAAAAAGAGAGCTTGGAAGTGTCATGATTATAAATTATCCTTTCTCTAGGAGCCAACTGTGCCTGAGAGCTGGCTTGTGAGGGTCTGGCAGTTCATCTGCAAAATTATTATCTCATCATAAACAGACCTGGCTGAATCCTGGCCTTCGTGGGCCAGAGGACTTTACTCAAGAAAACACCAATGGGATGGGGTAGGAAGGATGCATGGAGAGGGGGCCAGGGGATTACCAGCAGAAGTGTACTTGCAGGGGCTCTGCTCACAGAGATGGAAATGAATCCATTTTAAGGGCAGCTGAGGATGAGCTGATAGGAGCTTCCACTTCCAGGGAAGGCAAGATGTGCCTTGAAATCCAAGCTGACAGGAAGAACAGGGCAAGCTGATGTACCGATGTTCACCCCTGCACTAATACTGCACATGGCACAAAGTTAGAACAATTGATAGTATGGACCATGTTTTCCTCTGGTGGTGCTCTCCAGAGAACTGGGCTGTGTCTAGTACCCCTGTGAGTACAAGGATATTTTTGTACTCCTCTTTAGCAGGAACAAAGACAACTCAAGGTGACTTCAAAATCCCTCATGCCTAGAAATGCCTCAGTAGCTCTGGAAGCAGGCAGCTGGACTGAAATCCCCATCTGTGTCACACTGAGCAACTGCTTCCTGCTTTGCATTTGGGCTTTTATTAAAAAATACAGGAGAAATGTATCTTTAGCCCTTACTGAGAAATCCCTTGAAATTCAGCTGACACACAGGGGAAAACTATGGACAGACTGAACAGCATTATTGTTCCTTTAGCCTGCGCACATGCTGCCTTTTCTGTCCCATCAAAGACCCCCTTGGTGACCCTTTATGGCTTCTGTACATCCAATTGTGGATGAAATGTGAACCATCCTCTTTTTTCCCCCAGGAGTACTCAAACCAGGCATGCAGCTTAAGATAAATAGGGGAAAATACCTATTTTAACTTCATTTCTAATCAGAAAACATATATTCTTAAATATGCATACATCAGCAGAAACAGCAGGTAAGGGCTCCCACTCTATAACAAACAGAAATATGCACTTTGAGCCCTTATATGAAATTGCAGTAAAAACCCAACCCAATAATTATTTTCCTTGATTTTCAGCCAGACAAGGCACAAGACAAATAAGTCATCAAGGACAAATAAAAGGAGGTTCATTCATCGTATTCAGGGCTGGAATCTTTAATGGTCACCAAATGAACTAAGATAACTAAGTAACCATTGTAAATATTAATCTTTAAAGGAAAACAATACTCCCAACAACAGGAAGCCTGATAAGACATTGGATGTGGCCATCAGTGTTATGGAGTCTCTCTAATTTCCTTAGTTTTTTCTTATGCCTGTAGAGGGATCAGGAAGAGGACCATATGGTATCTCTCAAAGGAAGTAAATTAACATTATTAATAGCTAATGTGGGAGAGGTGAAACAGTGATTGTTCGTTCTGGTTGTTATTGTGCTTTTGTTGGGGGGGAAGCCTGCCTGTTAGTAAGCTTAAGCACTCAAGCCAAATTCAAAATCTTGTATTTATAAACAGAGATCTGATAACAGTTGCCTAAGCATCCATGATGCTTTGCCAGCGCACGCACATCGGGCTGATCCGAAGGGCTGTGTCCTGGGGTTTGACCCAGGACTTAGCTCACACAGAGGAGAGCTTGGGCTGTGGTCCCTGCACCCAAGGAACGCCTCACAAGGACCCTCACATTCTCCTCTGTGTTGTTTTAGTTTGAAGCAGAGGGACCAGGATGGGTAGATCTGCACTCCTGAAGGACACAGCCTGTGCTCTGGCATCCACTGAGGCAGTGGATCGAGGGGCTGCAGAGGAGGTGGGTTCTCACAGGCACTGCCCACAGTGTTGGCACAGCTGAGGGTTGCTCAGTAGGGTGGTATGGAAGTGACAGAATTATTTTGTAGGAAGCAGTGATAACAAAGTGCTGTATTAGGATTGACTGAATTGGTGACTTGGACGAATACATCAGAGTCCTGGGATCCTGTGCACTTTCTGTGCACTATGAGAAGAATTCACCTTGCTTTGGCCTCTGCTTTTATGTCACAAATACTTAGAGGGTGGTATTTATTCACTGTAAATAATATTGCCTCTTAAGTTATATATTGTGGCTACTTGAAAGGATCAGACCCTGATCTCAAACTCATCTTTTTGTCCCAGAGCAAAAACATAAAATGTATTTCTCATCTTTCTCAGGAGTTCCTATACTTTCTATTTTCTTTCTATAATGAAAACCTGAAGCAGTTTCTAGCTGGCCTCACAGAAGTGAGTTTTATGACACCTTGCATGTTGAGACAATCTGCAAAATAAATTTGACAGTTAAAACTGAGAGGAGCTGATTACAATTACCATTACCCATTGAGCTAGGCAGATTTTGGCAAACTTTGGGGAAGTTGTTCAATAAATTTCTCAGAAAGAAAATGGTGGAATTTGGTATAATTAACTCACTGGACCTTAATAAAGTACCTCATGCTTCAGGGCACATGGTGATTACTTCATAGAGATAAAGGAAACCTCTCTGCCCTCAAAAGCTTATATTTAACTGCAGGCTACCAGCTGGGTTTTGGTTTCCAGGCCTGAAGAGTACAGCTTGAATGTTTTAAGACTATACAGACTTCAGTTGAACTTAGGTGGAACTACTCTGTAAGGAAACCCCTTCCCTACAGACAACTCGCAGAAGGAAATTGGTAAATTCTTATTAAGTTTGTGTCTTACATCTGGTCTAAAACACTTCTTCCTGGGTGATGATGGGATATTTTATTTCTTAAGAAACTCATCACATTGACCAATAAGTTCATGAAAGGCTGAAGAGCTGTGCATTGTTTCCTGGCTCTATGGAGTCATATAACATGGATAAATTGTTCTCTCTGCTGAAGCCTGGATGGCTTATAATATTGTGTAGTTTTCCACACTGCAAATTTTAGGGCTTTTTCATATTTCAAGTTAAGTAAACTTATAATAGAACTTGTTCCTTGGGTCTGCAGAATGGGACTTTCTGCTCCATCAGGACAGGGTTGATTTCCAGACATGAAAGGGAGGATGCTTTCATGATAGTTGAGGAGAGGACGTTTTCATAATATCCACATAAGTATGAGAAGACAGGTTTTGTCAGGACAGTTCTACAACAAGGGAAAACACTAGCTCAATAGAAATTAGATGTGTCAAGGCAAAGTCTGTAGTGATTGAAGTACTTTTTAAGACAACAAATCTGCCTACATTCACAATCTTAATTATCAATATCAATATGATGATGTCACCCTGATGATAACAACTCATTAGACTGTGGTCACACATTTGCTTCTTGTTGCCTGTCCCCCACCTTCCATCCATATTGGGCACCAAGTGTGGTTGTTTGGTGGTGGCAGACAAAGGCAATTCTACTCTAGACCCACCACAACCTCAGAAAGCAAAGCAAGTTACAGTGTACTTCCAGGGAATTATAACACCAAGTCGAAAGGTTTACAGATCTCCAGAGGCCCTGATATCAGTGGGGTCTTGGAGTTCACGTGTCTGTGGCAGCTGGAGAGCATGAACAGCTCTGGGCCGTGCAAAGGTCACAGGCACACAGTTAACCCCTGCACAAAGCCATTGCTCACTTGCAACCCATTCTCTATCCTTATCATGTAATTAATCACACTTTGTGGGAACTTCAGGAAGGAGGGTGTTGTCTGGGGTGGCCGCGATTACTCAGTTGCAACTTGGACTCTCCACCCAGGCAAGGGATAATTGGAGAAATCTAGCCCCGCCTCCCTCCCCACCCCTGCCGCCTGGACCTCGGGCAAAGGCACAGAATCCATCCCTCTTCCCCACCGGCACACAGGAGCAAAGGGCATACTTGGCTCCTGCCCTGTTCTTGACCGGAGCAGCAGCACCTGGAGAGAGACCTCAGGTGACAGTAACAGGTTATTTGTAGTAAAGCTCAGCAACTTGCTTACTAATCTCTGGAAAGAAGGGGGAAGCAGAGGAAGGATTTTAACCCCTCGGTGCCTCCCAGTCAGCTGGCACAGGAGCACAGTGCCTCCCAGGGCCACCCCAGGGAAGTGTGCCTCCAGAGCACTGCTCCTGAAGCCAGGGCATGTTTCTGACTGCCACAGGACAATTTATAGGACAAATATTGAGGATAATTAATGATAATCTCTGCTTAAGTGTCTTACAAAGAAGGTCGGTACTCTCTTTCCTTGTCAGATATGATGAAGTCAGGCAGCTCCCACGAAGAGGAGGTATTTGCTTCTCAGAACAAGTAATAATAAAACCACTTATCTAGATCCTAAAGGTTTCCTAGATTTAATCTTCTCAAAATTTAGACAAGATCATTACAATGGACTCTATCTCTAAAGAGCCATAACAGTGAATTACATTACCAGCATCAGTCTCTTTCTGGTACATACTTTCCTTACTGTTCTCATGCTAGCAAATACAGGGAGGTGCTATTATACTAATGTCCTGAGCTCAGACACTAACATACTTTCAAGCAACTTGGCAGGTCAGGGTAGATTAGATAGTCACATAAAAGCAAAGGAGGAATCTGCCCCGACAACTTCTGCTATTTTTTCTATGTTTAATCTGATGATTTCATAATATTTGGTCATAAGATGTTGTTTTGGATATTCAGTCAGTATCATGACAGGTTTCTTTCTAAATAGCCTTTGGGTAACAGACATTTGCACTGCTGGTGAAGTGGCAAAGTTCTGGCTTCAATTCTGGCTCTTGAAAGATCCCACTATTCCCCAGATGACAGGATTTGAGAGGGCATGTGTTGTTACATGATCTCTTCTGCTTATATATGGGACAACTGAAACCAGAGGAGGTCTTAGAAAAAGGCATGCTCCAGCCTCTTTTTCACAATCTTTGGGTACATAAAAGCCCAGTTATCAACAAATCAGAGCAACAGCAGTTCCCCTTCACTCCTGTGAAGAAGGAATATACCTTGGGAATATCTGTCTTATGCCACAATGAGCAGAATGCTGAAGGTGAAGGATCAGCAGCCAGAGGAGGCCAATGGGCCTGTGGTCAAGCCAAGACTGTGCTCATGCAAGAGAAAAGTTCAGTGATTTCTTTGGAAAGGCTGATTCAAAATACTGGAAAAACATGTGGCCACACAGCTTCTGAGTGATCACATTACAACAGAGCCATTTGTAGCACTCCTGACCCAGCAATCCCCCTTGGTGTCCAGCTCTTCGTTTACATCCAGGCACATTGCTGCAGCACTTGAGCAGCTTCAGCAATATTTTAATGTATCAGCACATAACTATATTTTAATTAAGCTGATGTGATCGAGAGCAGAATTTTATGCTCAAGGCTACATATGGCAATTGAGCTTTTACAAATTACCATACGCACATAATTATGAAAATAAGAATTGAAAGATGCCTTTCTGTCCAGGTAACTGCAATTCTACATAATTCACCACATTAAACAAATGCATGTTATTTTATTTTATGTCTATTCTACTTAGTGCTTTCATGATCTTTTGAAAGTTCAAAGATAAACAAAAGTCCCCTAAAATGACCTGTCTACAGGAGATCAAAGAATAGGCAAGGGGAAAACCCTTGCAGTGTTAGGCCAAATTATCCATGGCTGCAAGAAACCTCACCCCAAAACAGATTCACCACAACTACCCTCTTCACGTGTCACTTCACATGTGAATGGACTCACCTCAGTTTCCCTACTGTATGTTTTCATGAAGTCTCAGCCAGCTTTGTAAGTCCATGTACCAATGCAAGCCCCGAGGCCTGGCTGCTGCCAGGGCCACAGATCCAAGGGATGGCAGCTCCAGCCAGAGTCCTGCCACCTTCCCTATCTGGCCTCTGTCTGCTACAGAGTGGGCACAAACGGCAGCCAGCTCCAAACTCCTACCCTGGGAAAGGAGAGGAGGGAAGGAGCCTGGATCTCCATCTCAGTCACCTCTGGTGCAGTCAGGCTTAGGGATGGACGGGGCCTGGAGCCCACACAGGCAGCACAAGGCCAGGAGCTGAGGGACAGGCTCACCATTACACTGGATATGACAGCAAGGCCACGTCCTGGAAAATGGGAAAAGCAGTGTCACTGTTTGTGATGACACAAACTGTCTCTGCTTTCTGTGCTTACTTTTCCTTTATATATATATCCACAAATTCACACACAAACCAGGCCAGGCAGGCAGGATTCCTCAGCTCTAGCTCAGTTCACCTTGTCACCCCACGGCCAAGTCCTGTGAAAAGGCAGGTGGTGAGTTCACAAGGATGCTCCCAGCAATGAACATCATCTCACAAATAAAGTCCAAGGAGCAAAGCTGATCTGCTGCATGCTAATCTTTGGGTTTGGGGTCTTTGTTTCGGAAGAGCTCCCCGGAAAAGGAGATGGTCCATAAACCTAGCCAAGAATTCCAGTCAGAGCCTCACCAGCATCACATCTAAAGCCTCATCACAATTCATCTCATATTTTGCTGGCTCCCAACAGAGTGCAATGACAGGGCTAAATAAGGGCTATTAGGCTAGAGCTTAGCCTTATTTTAAACTCTGGGACATTGTTCTGAAGTTTGCCAAATTTACAAACCAGATTTTTAATTCAACTTGATAAGCACTGAGTCTTCATATCAAATGTCCCTCATGGAATAGAAGCTTGTGTTCAAGAGAGGCTGCTGTGCCAGACTCACCTCCACTCTGTATCTCCCATGTACCAACTACATGACCCCAACTTAAATCTGAAAGCAAAAAGGAAGAGAAAGACAAGCTCCATCACCCTGTCTCTCTCTCAGGATCCCAATTCAGCTCTGGTTATGAGGAATTTTGTACTCAGGCCATAAAAGTCACTTGCAGTTAATACTATTGTTTGGACAGTAATAGGCACATATTCCCCCAGCACACTTGCTGACCTTCCAACTCGTAGACCTTAGAAGAGACGCTTATGAATATAGATATCATCATATTACTTTAGAGATTGGAAAACACAGGCTTGAGAAAAGTATCAAATAAATCATCCAGAATCCCACAAAACTAGAGCCAGATTCACACATACAGCTCTCCATTTTCTGATGTCCAACTACCTGCATATTCTTTAGTCTGGTTCTGCTTAAAACTTGTGTTGTGACAAGAATCTAAACATTTTTTTATCCCTTTTGACTTACAAACTATGAGATCATATTTATCAGACGTAAAACTAGAATTAATGCATGCAAATTTAAAGTTTTCTCAAAGCAGAATGGAAACATTTTAGTCTGAAGTGGTAAGGATGGGGTAGGCTTACTGTAAGAAAGTACTTATTGTTCAAAGTAAAGATACATTCAACTCGAAATGGATCTTTTAAGTTTGACTGTTGATGCTCACCCCATACCCAGAATGAAGATTTATTTTGCCTCTTACTTACAGGGCTCTAGAGGTTGCTAATAACTGAATTGCAGTCACAAAGCATACTTGTACAGATAAGTCCAGTAGCTAAGCTGCTGACTGCATTTTCTGAAGTCCTTAGAAAACATCAACCTATAATTAACTTAAAATACCAGCCAAGAGTAGTCCAATCTGTTAATACACTCATGTAATTCCACTAAGGATACCTTCCCAGAGTGGCGGGACAGTGCACAATGTACAGTAGCCTAGAAATGGGTTGGGTGCAATACATCTGTAGGGCAGAATTGTGTTTTAACACAGGTGTTCTTGCCACAGGTGCCTTAAGCACAAAGCTGCATCAGGCTTGGTGCTCTTTGAGGACTCTGTGAGCACCATCACATTTGAAATTTTGGGTTGGAGCCGTGCTTGCTCATCCATAATGACAAAGTCAGACTGATCTCTGTTATTCTATCCTGAGCCCAGATTAACTTCATTAACTATCAGAACAAGGTCATGCTCTGTTAAGTTTGTACTTTCACATCCCATAGTAACTTTGAATCATCCTCACTGTCAATTCACTGACATTTATGATCTTCTACTATCATCCCTTTGTTTATGTTCAAAGTTCATTCACTGCCCTCTTCCATTAGGGCTCTGTAACACATTCTCTGCCCTAATACCTCTTGTTACCTTTTTCTTACTTGACCCATCAAAAGTTTCTATCTGTCACTAAAGAGGTAGTTTCCATGGAAACTCTGAAGAACAGGCTAAGTTAATGAGGCATAAAATGAAGACTGTGTCCTCAAGCTCACCCATTTTGAAAATCTAGGTCAGCAATGTTTGCTTAAAACATTCCACTCTTCTAAAACCATGTTCACTTGACTGTTAAGGATGTAATAAAAAGAGAAGCTCTAGTATATCCCAAACTTAGCATGTTTAATATAATACTGGATGTTCATGTGAATAAACTATTTTTATAATTTCTCCCAGACTTTTTTCCCTTTCAGTTTCCTTGGATAACCCACAGGCATTTAGTTTTATCATCCAGTTACTTATCTTCACCAAACATTTACTCTGGCCATCATAATCTGATTCTCAGGTAGTGTTCAAGAAACCTGCTATGATCTCACTGAAGGCAGGAGTTATTGGCTCTATCATCCCTTTTAATCTCATTTACAGGATCTACAGGAATGATGAACAGTCTGCATGAAAGCCCAGTTCAGTCTTAGCCTGCACAACACACAGGCAGAAGCCCAGTAATGAAACCAATGCTGAAATTCGGAATTTGAATTTCCTTACTGTTGATGTTGTTTGATCTCAGCCACCAACTCCAAGTACCAAATGCTGATCTGTTGAAATGTAATGGACTACGCTCCAGTAAATAATTTATTGCATTTAAGCGGTTTCCTTAGTGAGAATCACAGTTTCTCTCAGGAGGAGAAACAGCCATACCAAGTGTTAGTGCTAAAATATGCTGTCAAGTACATAAGGTTATGGAAGGCTGCCTCAAAAAAAGCTGCTGTGGAGGGAAGTAATGCTGATGATTTGCTTGTCATTTCCTCTATTAATTGAAAGCAGATGTAATCAGCTGCAGTCAAACACCTTTTGAGATGCAACTATATGGCCAACAACACCCAAGTTTTTGGGCTTGTCTCAATCTGATCACCAAATTTCTCTCTAATTTGTATGGACTGAGGGCCTTCAGTGGCTTAGGTAGCTGAGTGATGACCTGCTCCCATTAAAAGGTAAGGTCCTGTGGACTTTTTTTCCTATTTTTTCTGTTCACAGTGGATGGTGATGGGATTTCAGCTGCTGATGACAGGCAAGAAACAAAGGTTAAAAAATACCTATAACCTCATGAGTTCCTGATAAAATAAGGTGCACATGATGACAGCTTACAAAAAAATCTTCTGTCCTAGTAAAAACCTAATGCAGTCCACCCTATATTCCTTGTGTTATCAAATATCAAATCTGAAGTAAATCAGGCCTTTTTCTGGCCTAATCAGGATTTTCTCTGCCTAAAGCCCTATGTAATGTGTTGATTTAGAAATGATGTACAGCCAGGATGGTTTGAACAACATCTGAAGCAGAACAGCAGTCCCCAAAAACACTTCAGTATAATCCAATTACACTAATTAAAATAATTATTTCCACTTAGTTTGCTACTGAACTGCTTGCTTGGCACAACTAGAGTCAGTGCATACAAAGGTCAGGTGCAGCCTCTCCAAATTCTAGGGAGGGCATAAAAAAGTAGTGTAGCAGGGTGCAAGTCTCTAGATGCTGTTTGTGGTTTGGTTTTGCTCAAGTGTGTCAGTTAACAACAGGTGGGTGGAGAGCCTCCAGCTTGTTTCTTCTTGTCTACACATATCACGCTTTCCCCCCTCAGCTCTTACTCCACTCTGTTGTGCTGCAAACTGAACTCCCAGCCTGGAAAGTTTTCTCCAATGGTGTTTTGAAAGAAGATGTGCTAAAAACTTGAAATGTTTCTGCAAATAGGTACTTTGTGGCACTGGTTCTCGAATAAGAATCATAAGGTAGACAGATTGCCCTCCAGATTTGCAAATTGAAGTGTCTGCTACTTATTCCTACATCTTTTGTAGAATTTCTGGAGGAAAAATCAATACATTTTAGAAAGAAACAAATAGAGACATAACTGTCAAACTTATTTTTCTATTTTTTTCAGTTAGCCTAAAGGAAAATTTCCTTCAACTCACTCGATGCTGTCAGTAGAGCTTTGTCTCCAGCACTTCACAATTTTCCAGCATGCCTGTCTACTGCCAAATCCTTCCCTTGACACAACCACAGAATAAAAAATCCTTTGCTTCCCTCATTTGAACATCTAACAAACCACAGTGGCTTCCTCAACTACTGCTTTCTATGAAGAAGCACAGAAAGTAGTCCTCCGTCATGCCCACTGAACAACCATACAGAAATCCTGATTTCATTTTTTCCTCATATCAGCACAGTAGACCTCTGATATTACCTTGAATAATGCCTCTAACTGGCTACCTCAGCAAGCCCCTGGGTCTTCTTTCAAAGTGCCACCATTCCTCTCCCCCACACAAGACACAAATCATTCTTCCCCTCTTCTAACCCAGGACCAGGGGCTGCTGCCTCACCATCTGCATTTGGCCAGAATAGATGCAAAAACCCAGAGAGATTTGTAGCTCCCAAACCAACAGTAACTTTGGTATAGCAGAAGCTGCTGTAAAGGAACCTGGTGGCTACAAAAACTGGGACACTGCTGTTTTTGTTGTATGACCTCATGCTGTCACTCACTATCTGATCTATATCAAAAGGACAAGGCCACAATGTGCACGCTGTCAGTATTTCCCTGTGCCTTGGACTTCTGTATCCTATGGGCATCTGAGCCTTTTTGCTGCAGTTGAGATAACACTTACTGTACTCATCAGGGCATATGAGGTTATCTCTCAGCTGTCTGCCTTCATTCACAGCATATGTGCTCAAACTTCCAGGTGAAAAAAAAAGTGCATTTGGATTAGCCTTTTTTTAAAATTCTGTGATGAAGCTAAAGAAGTTGCAAGCAAAACAAACTAATACAGTCATTAATCAGCTCTAAGATTATAACAATGATGGGTAGAAAAAATTAGCCTATTCAGCAGATCGATAGATCTATTGATCTATCTTGAGGAGAACATTGATGGAACATATGCCAAGCACATGTGGATAGAGGGGACAGAGTAATCCATCTCCAAATGGCACCTGCTGATTTGTTGAACATATAAAATACACCCTTGAAATCTATTGATTGTCATGGAATTAGATCAAAGCACTGTTCTTCTAGCACAGCAATTCTCTGGCCAGGGCCTAAAAGACCAAACTATATGACAAATTCCAGCTAAGAATCTTTTAGGTTCCATTGCTTCTGTCATTCTCACTCAGAGGGTTTTTGGTGCATTCATTTATATTTGTCCAGAATCTCTGAGTTATCTTTAATCAAGATTTATGCATTGATGACAACCTGCATTCTGGCATTCAGATTTCCTACTTCTATCCCAGGAATGCAGCTAGATTAGAATTTACCTTATCCCAGGAAGATTGTGAGATGTTAATCCATTCTCATGTTTCATCTTGGCTGGTCTCCTCACACTCCCTGCTGACAGCTTTAAGCAGGGCCATGAATTTATTGCAGCTTAATTCAAATTTATCTGCAGAAGATGCCACCTGAGACTGAAACATTCATGTATCATTTTGCCTGACTTTAGAACCCATCAGCGCTCTCCCCAGGAAAGTGGTGTGTTGATATTAACAATTCCTCTGTTCATGCTTATTGCCATTCACTGATCCTCTGCAATGGCAAACATTGCTCCAGGCTCATCCTTTCCCTTTGCTCCTGGTGGACAGATTTAGTGATGTGAGTGAGGGCAGAGAGCATACTAATTAAATTCAGATATTGAATCTAAATCAGAAGGTGCAGCAAATGCCAGGGAAGGCAGGGAAAATACAGTTCAAAGGGAATTTATAGCCCCTGGGACTAAATGGAAAAATCTGTCAGAAGGCAAACAGAAATGTTTGGGTAAAGAGAAATAATATGAAAGATACTTTCACAACAGAATCACTGCAAAATCTTGATGTTAAATGGATTGTAGAAAGTAAATCAGATCAAAGCTTGAAGTAAAATATGGCATTAATGAAAACAACACGTGATTAGGGAAGTTTCCTTCATCAGAGGCAGAACACATTTCTATATTCAATTCACTTCCAGGTTGCTACAGGCCACAACTGCAACCATAAAAGCCAAAGTGTAAGAGGAAAACCAAAAATGATTTATAAGGATAGATCTTAAGGACTAAATGTGAGTCGCATAGCCAAATGGATTGGGAGGAGTAAAAAGATTGTCCAGAACCTGCTGGGAAAACTACCATGGAAGGGAGGAATTTGCAAAAGCTCAAGAGGCTCAGCAAGGAAAAAAAATGAGTCAAACTTTGAAATAAAGGAGGGTCCAGGGTTACTGTCCAGAAAATGATGAAGTTGAGTGATCAGTTCACCTAAAATACATCCTCCAGGGAAGTAAGTATGATGGCTGATGTAAATCGGGAATGGGCTAAAGGACAATAGACAGAAAACATTTTTATATTTTTTGTGCATAAATAGCTATGTTTTTAAGCAGCAAAGGATAAATCCTTAGCTGGCCTAGACCACTGCAGCTGCACCAAAGTCTGTCAGTTTACACCGGCCAACCTCTGGCATACCTATCATAATTACATGCTGGGTTGCCAACTGTGATTAACCCTGCCTGCACCCAGAAGAGTTCCCTTGCCCTTTAGTCAATACATGCTTTAGGAAAACAGGGTTGAAAGGACCTTTTGGATTGCCTGATCCTGTCTTTTGCTGTTACAGTGAGCCATAACCACTACAGCTGACAAACTAAAATGACTGTCGTTACTTGATCCCGCTTGGTAAAAAAAGTCCCCTGTATAAGAGAGCCCCCTTGTCAGAGAACCTAACTTAACATCTAAAATAACAAAATCCATTTAAAAACCTTCCCTCTTTCTTTGTTAACAATATTCTTCTCTTACTCTGGTGTTCAACTCACCGTAGTGAAAGAAGGGTAAATGCCCCTTCTAATTACAGCTGATAAATTAGGGGAATGATGACTTTTGCTAAGGAACTGAAGATGTTACTGTGATGATGGCTTCTTTGGGATCATTTTCATAGGTAATGCTTTGAAATGGACCAAACTCACATTGCCCCAGAAAGGTCAGGATTGCCAGGACCAGTCATGACAATATTTTATTTACTTTTTTTGGAAAGTCAATAGTATTGAGTGGCTGGAGATACCAGACTGAAACCCTAATCCAGAGGAAATCAGCATCAGTTCTGCCACTGGTGATGATTCTCTTGCATCTGCACACCTCAGATATTTGTGATGTCTGCCATTGCACCTCTGCACCAAAATCCTTCCCCATCCTAAGTCCATATCAGCAAAGAGCTCTTGTTCCTCCCCATTCCAGCCTTCCCTGATATTTTCAGAAGGCAAAGTTGAATGACCTTTCACCAGGCCAGAGTACCATCCTCCACACTAAGTGATGCCTAACTTGCCCTAGGTCATCACCAATAGGTTTTTCACAGGGTTAATGATTTTGGGAAGCTCTGAAAAGCATTAGCACAGAGAGCAATGTAGAACTGAGGTCATGCCAGGAGGAGATGGAAGACTCACGAGACTGGCCTGACCACAGTTGTCCCAGAAAAAGGGCATTCACCCCATCCCAGACAAGGAGGAGAGGGGAGAAAAAAGGAAAAAATAAAACCAGGCCCTGGCTTATAAAAGGTAGTGGAAATTTAATTAGAAGAAATGTTGTATTTTACATGCAAAGAATTGCACAGATCAGTAATAACCTTTGTAATACCAGGGCAGAAGTTGACTGGGCAGCAAATTCACTCTGGGATGCTGCACTCTACAGTGAATGAGGAAATAAAAAGGACTCTTCCAATCAATTTTCCCTGGCAGGTTTCTTCAATGAGATTATCAGAACAAAGATACTAGAAATCAAACAGATATATGGGCAGTGTAACAGATCTTTTGGTACATGTGGAAAAGCAACCAAGCTTTCAAACAAACCCTTCAGCTCTGAGGCAGAAGTCTCTAACTTAACCCTAAGCAGAGGCTAGGGAGGCCTGAGCTTGTATTTATGCTTAGAAATCCACCTTTTTGAAAGTTCTGTGCTTGTTTTCTTTTGTAGGGCATCTTTCTGCTGAAGTCATAAGCAACATCACACACTCTCTTCTACAGAGACTTCCACTTACCCCTGCCTTCTGAAAGAGCAAATCAGCATGAGGAATAGAGTTCAGGCTTTGCTGCTCCTCTCCAAGAGCTGCAGACAGGGGAAGGCAAACAGAAGGAGGTTTCTGTGTTACAAGATGTAGATTAGATTAGAGCATCCTTTATCAGGTCATGCAAGTTAAAGAGGAAGGAAGCAGCTCTCGATGCTTCATGTGGTGCATGTCCATGAATACCTTGCAAATATTAACTAATCCTCATGAAACCCCTGAGACAAGTTAATATAAACCATTTATATTAAAACAAACAACAAAAGTGTCCAGGACTTGCCTGAGTGCTTTGTCAGTGACTCAGGAGCTGGAGTAGGTCAGTCCAACATCTTCCAACTTTCTCTAGTCTATTGGTTTCAGTGTCGTCAGAAAACATAACCAATATCATATTAAAGGTCCAAGCATAGCCCAACCCTCTCAGACAAACTGGGCCATAACATTTCATGGAAATTTGTGCTGGAAATAGAAAATGAGAGCAGTTTTAAAGTGTTGGGAGAAGAAACTAAGATAAAAGCTGGCCATTTCAGCACAGCTTTGGAAATGTTGAGTTTCTTCCAGGTGTGACTCAGTAAAATTTGCATAAGTGGCATTTACATCCACACACACATCGAAGAAATTCCTCATTTAGAAAATTCTCAGCACTAAGACTGACAAGCTAAAAGGCATTTTCCCATGAAAGGCATACCCTTCTTGTGTGTCTAATCCAGGAATTTAATGCAGCACTTCAATAACTAAATTTACACCCTCATGTTCTGTCTCCTCACTTTATTTAATTTCCCTGATTACTAAGGAATGAATTCCATTCCTTATTTGAGCTGGTGAGCACAGAGAAATGGCTTTTCTCCTCCTTTTTGATAGAAAACGTTTTCATTGGCAACAAGAACCTGGCCAGTTTTATCCAGCTTTCCTGCCTGAATTATGAGACAGACAGAAAGCAGCATCCTTGGATGTTTGGCCTCTAATCCTACAAAATCCAGTGGTTTGGAGTGAAGCGGGGCAGCTGTGACATAGTTTAGTGCAGTAGAACGAAGGGAGTCCTCATCCATCTAGATGAAATAAATTTGGTCTACACTTGACAGCTGAAAATTCAAATACTTTAAGAGAAGCTACCTTAGCAAGAGAAATGATTGCCCAAAGGTAGCGAGACACATGTAGCAATTTGATTTGGGGATGGAATCCAGAATTCCCATGGTCTGTTCCCAGCCTTGCCCCTGACCTCCTGTGAAACTAGGAGGCAATCACTCAACAGCTTTCCCTTCAGTTTATTCTTTATAGGATGTTAAGGGACTTAAATGCAGGACTTCACAGAGGTTGTGTTCCTACAATTCTTTATGAAAACTGCAATGCACTAGATTGTGCTTTGACATCATGGGCTGAATAGTGCCTGAATTCTCCATGCCTTGGTTTTCCACTGACATAAAGAGAATATTCTCGTTCTTTGAGATCTTGGATGGAAAAGAAATGCAAACACAAAAGTGCTACTCTTCTATTGAGAGGAAGAGACAGTTAAATTCTGCCCTTTTGCCTCCCTACTCTATTGGGATTGGCATGAAAACATAAAGATGACAGGCTGGGCCCCATTCTATTAAGATTTAAATTTAGCAAGGAACTGGAAAATTACTGGGAGCCTTATGTCTAACCTCTGCCTCAGAAGCAAATATGCATAATTCTTGTTCCATAGCTAAATTTGAGTGAATTACCAAATGTTGGACCAATAAAAGAACTGTCCAACACAAACCTTATCTGCCTGAGATGCACGTATCTGCTTACAATATCCTTTGTTAGTTAAACAAAACAGAATCATTGTTGCTAAGAAGTTAATATTGTTTAAGATTCACTGGCTTACATGCAGAACACTTTCCTGAGTTCCCCCAAACACATTCCTTTTCTGTTCTCTTCATTTCTTCCCCCCTTTTTTCCCTTTTGTACTGACTTGGCTAAGGCTGATATTTTCTTTAGGTGAACTTGCTCAGAAGGTGATATGAACTTTGAGGCAGGCAAACATTTCAGCTGATACAGTGAAGGGTAAATAGCTGTTCAGATCAGAGCAAACAATTCATCTGAAGACCAAAATATAACTGAAGTAATTCCCCAAGCATTGAACAGGAGCCTACTTGCTCTACTTCCTACCTGCTCACTCCTTTCTTGCTTGTAAGACCTTTTAAACCTGTGTTGCCAGTGTCCAAAATCCCTTCATCAAAAAGTGAATTATGGCAAAATAAATCCAACCACAGTATCCCAATGCCTCTGTGAATGAATAAACACCCTTCAATGTGATGTATTTTCTAATTTGATCATCTTCTCTAGTGCTGGGACAGTACATGCCACAGACATCCACATGGAAATGAAAATAAAAAGAAGCACTTCATTACCAGAGCAATATCAGTCAAGATGCCAGATGTAAAACACATCTGGCAGAAAGACATCACTCCATGGCAGCTGCTAACCTCCCTCTGATGACAGCAAAGTCAGTATTGATCTGCTAAAACAATCCCATCCTCTCCCTGCATTTTCCATGTCCTGCAACATTATAAGGGCTACCATTAAAAGCAAATTTCTGTCAGGGTAATTTCACCTGCCTTGTAGGTGTCTGCCGACAGAACTGTGCCCAGCTGAGAGGTTACCACACCACAGCTCTGGCTGATGCTGTGTGCACCAGCTGTTCAGAGCTTTGTGAGCTCTGAGAGCCCTCCAGGGTCCTTGGACACAGCTATCTGCAGAAAGCTGTGCAGATTTGAGGGCACAGCAGGCTCCCTGCCACTGTAACCAGACATCCTGAGCATCTCCCCCCGAGACTGCAGCCTGCAGTGTGGGCAGGCACAGATATGCTGGGGGCATGTAGGCGAGACATACTTACAAAACCCAAGAAGAGATGTTCTGTTCTCACAGAAAAAGCACTGATAAGAGCCACTTTTCACAGCATGTGCTTTCCCATCAGAGGTTAACAACTCAAATACTTGGCTTTCACCGGCGACCAATTTTTCTAGCCTAAGGACTGATGAAAAACATTTTAAAGAGTCTGAAAAATGAAGCCTTTAATTTTACACACAAAACAGGCAGAGAATTGGAGGCAGTGGTGGAAGCTGCACTATCTAGAGATCAGTCTGAGGTCTGTGTCAGACCTTTAATGGGTTTTATTCCACAGGCTGGCAGTGAGCAACCCCTTAAGCCATGAGCAGTCTTTGTAACTAGACCAAAAGCAAACTCCTCTCCAACAAGCACAAGGGGACAGAATCCAACTAAGACTCGTGGGCCATGCACAAATTCACTCTGAATTTCTCCTGGCACCAAGTAGGATTCATTATGAGGATGATGTTCAGATGTGTATCACAGCCAAGTGGGGACAGGTGAAATGAGCTGTCTCTACACTGAATGCATTTGACACCACTTGCTAACTCTTCAAGGCAGAGAAGTAGAAGATATGCCCCAGCACCACAAAAATGACTGGCAGAAAAAAAATATGATTGTGAAATGTGTTGACTGAGTTTGTCTTGCAAATAAACTTTCAAGTCTGGCTGTTAGGGGCTCCTGAAATAGCATTTCCCAAAGGTTTACAAAAAACGACAATGAAGTAGTCAGTGAAGATGCATCGTTGCCCCATCCTGGGCAGAATTAGAATATTTCATCAGATGTCATCAACTACTAAAGGAAGAAAGCACATGGTGACTCATCATGGGTAAGGTGGTAGGGATCTGTGGCTTCAGAGCATGAGGAATTACTCTGCTTCGCAGTTCTGTCCACTGGGAAATCACACATGGCTGTGACATACAACACAAACCATTTGTAATGCTCCCACATTACCCTGGAGTTTGGGGTTTTTATTTAAGGGTATTACACAGAATCTCAATTCGAATGTGAATTTAAGAGCTAGATGGAAGAACATCTTTTCAGATGTTCCTTTTCAGATCAAGGAAGATCACTCAATAAAATCAGATTAAATGATACATTAAGTGATGCAAAGATCAAAGAATTTCTCATCTCAGAAACGCCTCCCTACTCTATGGTTAGATACAATCACAGCAGAACATAACTAAAGAGATTCAAAACATTCATAAATGAAAAAAAAAGGAAAAAAATAAAGAACAGTGCCCTAGATCTGAATTGCAGGACTATTCCCTTTTGCCTTTAAAACATTGTATAATCTGCTTTCTGGATCAATTCAGGTATCCTTTTTACACTGCAGAGCATGAGCACTCTCTGGAACCAGAAATAGAGATAAACCTCCCAGGAGCCAAAGGCTGACAAACCTCCCTCTTGCTGATCCCAAACACAACTTTTTCAGTGACTTCCACAGCCCCAAGCACAGAGGATTGTACAAATACACATTATATGCACATACCTCAAAACTAACATGGTCCACACAATCCATCCCTGCAAGGAGCACAAAGGGAGATCAGGTGACACAAGACAAGCAGGACTCATCATTGGTGCTTGGGATAGAGGGAATGGCCAAGCAGGAGCAGAGAGGAGGCTTCTAAGTCCTAGTCCAGGGCAGTGTCTACTTCCATAAACCCATCACAAACCCAGACCAGGAGTCTTCCTACACAAATCCCTCTCTCCCTTACATCACCTGAATGCTCTCTCCCACTCTCCTCTGAGAACCTCCCCTAGGTTCCCACCTGCCATGGACCCTTCCTTGCACTAGTCCAGCTCCATGATGGCTCCTATAACTTCCCCCTTTCCTCCAGCTCTGTTACATAAGCTACTACCTGCTATTTTAGATTATACATAGCAACATGATGATGAAAACAGAAACAGCAAGTTTGGGTTAATTTCCCTCCCTCCTCTCTTTGTTTGGTTTTCTGGAACTACTTCATCCCAAACATTTGTAAATAGTGCTTGGAGTTACATTCCAAGTTTCAGCAGTAAACATTAAACTATCTAATATATATATAGAAGGATGCCTGTTCTTCCAGTGTATCCAGGCAACCTTGCAATACAAAGTTGAAGCACAGCTATTTGTTCAAAAAGTGTTTTTACAGCTATTTCCTCTTTCCCCCACCCCCCTTTGACTTTTTCCACTAGGCACTACTTGTATTTATCATCTGGAGATTCTGTTCCCTATTTCCTTTTAAAAAACTTTATAACAGCTTGTTTTAAGAGCAGCAAAGCATAGACACTTAGCTTATAATAAAGCTTGATTAATTTGTGACAAATGAAAGGAAAATAGCAAAAGTTTCACAAGAACACTTGAATACAACTCCTTTGTCACAAGCTGTGGTAACTCTGGAAAGAAGATAATTTCCAAATACTAAGGAAATCAGAATGCTGTAAGGAAGGAAGAAAACTCCATTTACACAAACACTAAATCAAGATGAAAATGGGGTTTACTGCATCCTACCTAACACTAGTTGGAGGTTTCAGAGTAAAACATGTTTCCTCAGAGAGCAAAGGTCAGGCTGAACTAATTTTTTTCTAAAGGAAGAATATCAATTTTTATTAAATTTTTCAATTGAGAGCTCTTTGGAGTAAAAAAGCCAGCATCTCAATAGGAAGTGTTTTTAATTTCAAAATGTCAACTCAAAATGAAAAATGTTACTTTGCCGTATTGGACACCTTTTAGTTTGGTAGGCACTGTTGATGTTTTATATTGTTTCTTATTTGAAAACCTCTTCAAAATATTTTCCTACTATATGGCTCAAAATTTCAACTTTTGCTTTCTATTCTGATGAGAAACAAATTTTCCTGCTTAATAAAGTTTTCTTCTAAAAATGTCTTCTGAACAGTCCCTGATTTCAGTGTCATTCTTTTCTCATGAAGTGCTACAGTACATAGTTGACATTTTTAATCACAATAACAGTCAATTAAATACTGCACATTTTGAAAACCAAACCAAAACAAAACAGAAAACTTTTTTTTTCAACCTTTAGGGTGAATGGAGAGGAAGAATAAAGAAAAGTCTCTGGACATGCAACCACATATTTTGGCAATAACATTCTCATGCTGTCTTTTGCACAGCTACTTCAGTGTCTTCATATGCCAGCAAACTATATAGTGAGTGACACTGAAGTTGTGAAATCAACTCTTACTTCCTTTAGAGAAGCAAACCCCACTTCCTAAATGATGGGTTTTGCCTTTACAGAATCTGCAGATATGGGATCTTGTAGATGAGCTAGGAAAATGAGGCTGAGACAAGGAAGAGCTGGAAATTAATGTACTGCATTTATGAAGTACAGAGCAGTTTGCACATCTCAGGCTTTGAGAATGAGCTTCTATTGCCTTTTCCAGGCAACTGCAGCTTCCAGCAAAGCACCTTTTCCAAAGTGTTTTCTTCCTCAATTTACCAAAAAGGAAGCAATGGGCACGAGGGCAGATGCTGATTTAGTAAGCACAGACTCCTATTGGGCAAGTGGCTTTTCCTGAAGTTGTTTATGTGGAGAGATGACTTTGAGAATCTGAGGTCAGCAAGGGAATATAGTTCATTATTTGGCCTCAGAGTTGCTGTGTAATTTGTCTTCCAAGTCTTGGTGTCCAGAGGAAACTTCAGTCACAGTTTTTCCTCACTTCAGTGCTACATCTCATTTTGTTTTGTTTTGTTTTCCTTGAACAGGCAAAGGTCTTGCATCTTTACTGACTGCTTGAGCCCATAGGGCTGTGTCTAAGAAACAAAGGCAGTAGCTAAGGCCCACCACAAATTTCTTCTGATTTTGAAGAATTCCTTAATCCAGCAGATTCTCCAGAGGATATGCTGGATTCCTCTAAAATTGGATGGGACTGGTGAAACAAGTTTTGGTTAGTGATTTTCACTTGCCATGGCAGCCTATAAAATTTAACCCCCTTGATGCTACATTATAACTGTCTGTCCCAGTGGTAACACTAGGAGGACATCAATAATTTCTTAAGTTCAGCTGTAAAGTACTTGAACTAATAATGTATCTGGCAAATAAAACAGCTAATAAAGATCAAGAAAGATGCTGTTAAAACACATCAGTTTTCCAGGCCCTGAGTACAGCAGTGATAAAATACTAAAAAAGCAGTAAAAACAACCATAATTGTGCATATCCCATTTTACTGTTATTTACCAACGTAAAAAACAAAACAAAACCAAAAAAAAAACCAACCAACCAACCAAACAAACAAAACCAACAACAACAACAACAACAACAACAAAAACCCTCAAAAAACCCAAAGAAAGTGAAACATTTCTAGCAAAAGTCTCTGAAATATGTCAAATGTCTGTTCAGGCACTGCAACATATTTCCTATTTCATTGCTACCATACATCAAGGCAAGCAATGGTTAAAAGGAACAATTTCTCATGGTTAAGAAACACAGGACTCAGGCAGAATGTCAACAGTCCTGCTCATGCTTCCGGTGCAACAGAACTTTCTCTTTGTTTTGATTTCTCTCTCCTTTTTATTTTTATTTTTTCCCTTTTAAACAAAACAGTCATACTGAAAAAACTAGCCAAAATGGAAGGGAAACAGTTCAAAAGATGTTTTTAAATACTTTTCCATCTTGTCTGGACAACAATTTGTAGCATTACTTGCAGCAACAAGTCTGTGTGAGTACACACTGCCCTGTGTACTCCCAGGGTGACAAGGAATATCGGTTTTGCTGGTGATGAGCTTTTGTCTGATGGTATCGGCACTTAAACATTTGCTACTTTCTTCTAATGCAAGGTAGCTGCCCAAGCTTTGGGCACAGACAAATATCACCTCCCTTAAGCTTTGTGTAAATAAATATCTTGGCAGGAGCTGACATTTCTGGATTACCTCTCCACATAAATATGACTTCATTTCCTTAAAAGCAAAAAAGTAGTTAGGTGGAGGTAGGAGCTGGTTTGGTGATTATCTCTGCCTTTTCCCCCTTCTCATCCCCCGAAAGTCAGGTATAAACAGAAAAACAGTTCAGACACAAGCCAGGACAATAGTGTGAAGGGGTGAACTTTTCCAAAGGGAAATGGAGATTCAGCAGCAAGGGTGGTTCTCTTGTGGGACAGGACAGGTGCTTTTCCTGTTATCTGAACTCAGCCAGTATTACAGTCCTACACCTCAGAAGTTATCCTGCATCACCCAGGTGGGCAAGGGAGGGCAGAGCCACCCTCCATAGGCCATGGGTGTCATTCCTCCCTTTCCTGCAGACAGGCACTTCCACATCCAGCAGTGGTACCAGGTACTGTTCTGGTGCCAAGTGTCTCCCCACTTCCAACACCCCTGTCCACAGACAGCATGGTCTGGTGTCTGAAAATAGGATCTGGTCCTCAAGCAAAGGTTTCTTCTAAAACCCTATGAAATAATGAATGACCTTCAATTATTTTGGGCCACACTTAGAACAAAAAGCCAAGTAGAAATTACATCCTAGGCATAGGAAAGGGCAGTGTTTAGCAAGAGTGAAAGTGTGAGGAAGATGATGTAGTTTTTGCAAGGGGACTGACTCCTTCCCCACTCTAATTTTACAGCTGCTGTTGATAGATGCTCCTAGGAGGGTGCCAACTTTGTAGGCTCACAAAGAAACCATGCAAAAACAACTGCTGTGATTTTTTTGTAGGATGTTGGCGTTTGCTGTGCAGCCCTTCAGAGGGATTGACAAGTTGGAGAGACTGACAGAGGAGAACTGCCTGAAGTTCAACAAAGGCAAGTGCAGATCCTGCACCTGCACCTGCACCTGCACAGAAAATCCCCAGGCACTAGCACAGGCTGGGGCTGACCTGCTGGAAAGCAGCTCTGGGGAGAAGAACTGGTGGACACAGAGCTGTTCATGAATGTCTCCTGGAGTGAGACAAATGGAAGGTGACAAAGATGATGAGGAGACAAGAGCAACTCTGTTATGAAGAAAGGCTGAAGTAGCAGGGCCTGTTCAGCCTGGAGAAGAAATGACAAAGGGAACCTCACAGAAGTCTGTCAGTGTCTGCTGGGAGGGTATCAAGAGCATGGACTAGGCTCTGCTCCATAGTGCCAAGCTCAGGACAAGAGGCAGAAAATGATGAACAGGAAATCCCACCTGAACATGAGGAGGACTGTGGGATTACCATGCACTCTAACAGATTGCCCAGAGGGGTTGTGGAGTTTCCCTCACTGGAAATATTCCAGTACTGTCTGGACATAATGCTGTGCTATGTGCTCTGTGATAACACTGCTTGAGCAGGGAGGTGGGTCCAGATGATGCCCTGTGGTCCCTTCCAAACTTAGTGATTCTGTGAAAACAAAGCCAGCTTCTGAAAGTCAAAAGCAAAATTCACGGATCTCTTGTAAACGGAGATGAATCCAAGGGGCAACCACTTAAAACTGATGGACGAGGTCAACAGTGTGGCTTGGATACTTATACAGTGTGAGGGATCTGCAACTTAAAATATCCATATTTTGAAGCAGAAAACTTCAGCTAGATTAGGCTGGCCTTAATCACAAAAAATGTTCTCTTTAGGGAATGGCTGTCACTCAGGAGAGAATTAACAGAGCACAGCCATTTTTAGCAGGAGAATGGAGGTCAAATGCTTTCCTGGCCCCCCTCTGTGGAAGGACTATGAGGTCAGAAATGAGAAAGAAGTGTCCTTGCAAGCTCTGCCAGGACTTCAACAGGTTGCAGAGCTACTTTTCCTCTGGATGGGATAGCTCCTTCAAAATACATACTTGGTAGATGGAATAAAACTTGGAGAGGAAGCAAAAGACGTTTAGAGAAATGAAAATCAGACTAGACAGCAATCTGGAACCTACTTATCTGCTAGGAAAATGCAATTGCTGTCATCAGTAATCATTATACATCTCAATTGTCCCAAACCACCACACAATTGCACATTCCTTCCTCCCTTTCACATCCCAAGTAGCACTAGCAGGTACACTTCCACCCTGCTTTCCCCATGTGAGATAACAATGATTCCTACAACAGCAATCCTTCCCTTTCCACAAAATCTTCTCTCCAGGATTCTCAGATGTCCATAATGTACACCCTCAATGGTGACCCAAGCCTTTTCTACCCTTCTCCATCAAAAAATAAGCAGGATCCAGCCATTGGTTTGACAGGGACAAGGCCAACATGCAAGACCAACAGCCAGGCCTTGCCAACTGCAGAGCAGTCTGCATTGAGGGGTGAGATCCATCCAAGGCACAACTCCACTGCCTTCATCTGGATTATGCAAAGAATAGTTTTGGCCTGGGGACCAAATTGATCCATCTGGATATAAACTGATAGGAGTAATTAGAGCTGGTAAGAACTACTGAAACTGCTGGCATCTCTCCTGGCTTGGTTCTTTGCTGCCCAGCAGTCTAGTTCAATTCATCACTGTATTAAATAGTGAAGCTTCTATTCTTAGCAACAGTTTACCCTGCCCAAAACATTATGTTTCAGCCCTGTGGCAAACCTGGAAAGAGTCTAGAAATAGGCAACAAAAATGTGAGACATTCTGATACACAAAGGCATGAAGGAAAGGCCAGCACAGTTCAAGGTGAAGACAAATCCCAGAGGACGTGGGAGTGCTATACAGACTAGACAATAGCACAAGGAAAGCTGGCAGTGATGTGTACCCATGGGGGAAGCAAGAACAATCAAAGTCTTTACTTGTACCACAAGCATTTCTCTGCAGTCAAAACTAAAATTATCTTCTTCTCCAAAACCAAGACTTAGACACACCGATAATAATTCAGAAATAAGCAATATATGTCAAAAAAGTTAGGTTGTAACTTTGGATACTTTAGATCCTATGAATAAAATTTGATTTATGAAGACAATCCCACCTTTAGCCGGGCTGTACTACTGTTACCTACAGGATTCCTTGTGTCCATCTCAAAAATTTGTGCTTTGGAGAGCGGATGCTCATCTTCTGGTTGCTGGCCTGTCTTTTTCAGGATTTTCTATACTATATTCCTGTGCTTCATTGGTTAGATGTAGAGGGAAGGTGGGTTCAGGAATTCAATAAAATGAAAGCTACAATTAGAGCATCTGAAAATTCAGGTGTATTCTGACCTGGGCACTGATTGAAGTACACTCTCACCAAAGTACTCAGTACTACTGACCTTTATGGGGTTTGAATTACTGTTTATGCTGGTGTTGTATAAATACAACATTGTCCTACTGTCTAACAAGAGCAGAGGCCAAGGATCCTGCTGTTATTAGGAAGTGGACCTATTCAGTTTTCTTAATCTTGGATCAAGTAAATACCAAGGTTTTCAAAACCTCTTCAGCAATATAGTATCTGAGTTCATGAGGAATCCTTCATCTCTTTATAACTAGGTACAAAAGACACTTTGAAGAGATGCTCAAATTTGTAGCAGGACTAAGCAGTTCTGTGCTGGTCACTCTGGGACTCCTTGCTCTGCTTACCATAAAGAAGAGCACACAGATGACATCTGTCCAACTCATGTTGCACACACACTGCAGGAGTGAAATACAGGTGCTTGAAAAGCTTGGCTTCTACTCCAACAGAGCCACATCACCTGATGTGCTTCATTGGGCTTGCAATTTCTTTCTGGAGAAGGGCTGAGACGTCACAAAGCCTTACACTTTATCCATATTATACATGTTAAGAGCTGAAATTCAGCTTGCCTGGCACCTTTCAAGACATGTAAGCCACAAACTCTCTTTACCACTTCCTGCCAACCACTTCAGAATCTGGAAGGCCACGCTTGGGTGGGTGGAGGGGTGTGTGACCAATGCCCTCTAGAGGGTATCCATGGCCCAGCAAGACACTGGTTCTGAAGCCAGGGGTACTGGGTTCTGCTGCCCACCCATCACTGCCGTTCTCAGCTACAAACCTCACTGAGAAAGGTGGAATTCCATGGTGGGGGGAGGGGAAAAAGTCAACAGTGGATCTGGGTTTTAAAAAAAGTAAAAACCTGGGAAGGGCCATTCATTGGAGGGTGTTTGGCAGGGCTGACTCCATGATGTACGAGTTTCTTGCACAAACACTATATTGAATACTGGAAGCATAAAAGATGACTCAAAAGCTAATCCTCACCTGAGGATGCCTTTGCAACAAAGGGCCAGTTTAAGAGCTCCAACTGCCATAAGGTCCTTTCCTACCTACCAGCAGAGCATCTTCAAAGAAATTGGTCCATCACTGAAGACTTTGTCTGCATTTGAGGGAATATGTACCAGCTGGCCAGAGATGTGGAAACACCAAGGGACATTTAGTGAAGTCATTTGCATTACCAGTGGACCCTTTCAGCCAGGCCAGACCCACTTGTAAAAAAGAGAGTGAGATTTTTGGTGCTATCCAGTTGTCTCAATCCACTGAATGTGTACAACACACTTCTCTCCAGGTATTTCTGAACATCAGCTAAAGAGAAGGAACCTCTACTTGACTTGGCCTTCTTGAAAGTGTCCACATAGGAACTTTCTCTCCAAATGCAACCTTGGCCTAACCTTTCTATATATGACTTTGATCTGCAGACCCTGACATGAACACAGCTTTCATCAGGGAGCTGTCATTTTGGAGGAAGGACCCAGTGGAATGACTGTATTTATATCTCAAATATTTTGCAGAGCTGTTACATACAGTACAATCTATTCTTTTCCACTGCATATATATAAATAGTGTCTTCCTCATCTAGGGGTCAGTTGAACTGTACCTCAGTGCCACACAGGACTCAGAAGCTCAGTGTGTGCTTGTATCCATCAACTGCTTTAAGTACACAGGTCTCTGCTATCACACATGCTTTAAATCCTTGCACCACAGATCCACCTAGGAGCCTCCAAGGCTCTTTTAAAACCTTAAAAACAGGTGCTTGCCCAAAAATCCCACAAATAAAACCTCATATACCAAATTCTGTGAAAACATCTCAAGCTGGGCCTGCCACAAAAAGAGCTCCAACAAAATAAATCAACTAAGGGGACAATAGGTAGAGCACTGATTGGCTTCTGTTTCTATCTCAGCCAGTAATTCTGTAGCCAAAAGCATATTACAGGATGTGGGAAAGCAGAATTCATCCCTGGCCTTCCTAGTTTTTGGCCAGGGCTTGATTCCAGCTTTCCAGTGTCTGCACATATACTTGGCATAATACAACCTGGGTCCTGCTGCAGCCCAGGCCTCCTGGTGCTTTTGGGATTGCTGCTGGTTGGTATCTTCATCAAATTTATCTGTGGCTGCTCACACAGCAGCCTTCCTATACAGTGCATGTTTTACTACCTCCAATAGACCAATATCCCTGTCGAGCTAGAATCTGTAGTCCTGCAAGCCAACAGTTTAATGCACTCAAAGCACCTTTCTTCTACCAGGTAAACAAGAGGCCTCCTGGCTGGTGAGCATCCCACTCACCCCAACCTTTTGCTGAGATTGAGAAAAGCTGTACCAAGGAGCAGGTCTCTGATGCCAGTTTAAAAATGGAGAAACCTCTCTGGGCTCTTGCAACATTTATCCCCCCTCTAAACCCTGCACAGTATTTATCTGCTCTCCAATGCTCTGGCCTCGAGCACTGAAGCTCCTTGAGTTTAGATAGACCAAGAAGCCAGCAATTAGGAAACTCTTTACCAAAAGCCAGCTCACATATTGCTTTTGCCTCATTTTTATCATCTGACTACTCTTGTTCCAATTGTTTATCCCTCAAGGATTATTTTTTTAATGCTTTCTTTTTTTCTCCCCAGAGTGGAACTTGTTTTGCCAATGACTACTGAACCCTAGCTTTGTATTTGGGAAGCTTCAAAATAATAAAAAATGTCATACATTAATGGTTTACAGATATCGGTAAAACTTCTAATTCTTCACTTTAGTAATTCTTTTTAAAAAGTGCAAGAAATGATCTTTCCAAACCTCCTGCCAAGTCTGCTGGCCAGGTTTATTTATACATGATCCCAAACTCCTGAAGTCGTAATAGTTCCAGGAAAAAAAGAAAAAATGAAAAGAAATGCACTTTATGGGATCTTTCATTGGTTAAGTCCACATCTATTTCTGCTTGATATACAAAACCAATTTGAGCTTCCTCATCACCATAATTCCCTGGTTATTAGACTTGTTTATGTAAGATCTAAAAATAGAGAGCAACTATATTTTTTACATTAGAACATGAGTTTTTCTTAAAAGGCTGGGATGTTAAGGAAAGAAGCCACTAGGGGAAAAGGCAGGAAAAAGTTAAGAACATTTCCTTCAGCCAGGTTCTAAAACACACCATGCATTTCCTCTCTGCATGAATTGGAGAACAGTGTTGGAATACTGTTGTTTCTCACACACTTTCATCTCATAGCTGGTTTCAGAGACAAATATTCACAGCTGTGTGAAGCAACTGAGAGCTTTTGCAATTATTATGCTTCTCTTGGTCTGTAAGAATGTGAGGTGCTTATGCATATCTCCTTTGGGACAGCCACTGCTGTCCCCAGCCTGCTGGCTTAGTGCGGATCGTCCCTCCTCCCTCAGAGGACATCTCCTCCAAGCTGGCACACACCCCACCCCTACCATTCTTGCAGAAGGGTCCTGAACACTTTGTAGGCAAGTGAAGTCATCCCTCTTTTCAGCTCTCTCTCTACATGGACAGCATTGGTAGCTCACAGTCTACACCACTAAGATCCATTGGTACTAAAATTGCTTTCTTTTTTCCACTCCTCTGTTTGCTGGACAGAGGAGTTTGATGGACTACCTGTAACTAAAAAAGCTTAAAGTCTAAGCAAACCCATTTCCCACACACTCCCCTACCAAAGTACTCTCTATTTAGGAATGTTCATGGCAGTTTCCCCCCTGAGGATTTTTAAGAGCTTTGAAAACATAATTCAGCTTCTTCATTCCTGAAGCTGGCAAATGTTAGAAATGGTTTTCTCGAGATATGCAAGCTCAGGTTCACCAGCTGGTTCATGGTTATATGTCTTCATAGTGCAGGTGAGAAAAAACCCAAGTCTGAGCATAGAGCCTCACTTCTGCTGCCTGTAAGCCATAAGGCACTGATGAACAGCCCCACTTTCCTCCCTGTCTCTTTCCCAGCAGGGCTCAGCTGAAAAAGACAATCTTCTCTTTCCTGGCCTTGTCTTTCTCACACCTGTAAGCACCACAAATGATACCTTTGGAAACACAAGTTAATTCTATTCCAGAAACATGTCCTTCTCCTGATGACTGTTCACTTGGGGCTGTCAGTGATGTCCCTGCTGAGCATCATGTGGGGGTGGGAGGCTTGGCCATGTCACACACACAGAACACATCCTTGCCTGAGAAGGGAAGGCACTGAACAGTGTTTACAAGACTACCTGAATTTGGCACTGAGTGCCAAACACCTGAGACCTGAATTTGAATGAACTACCCCAAAGAAAGCTCAGTATTAAACTCAGCTATGCTTCCCATAATTCACTGATCTCGGGTCCTCCAGCAGGTCGGACCAGGTGTCCATACAATGGTAACAGGTGGTTCCAAAATGAATTATCTTGCTCTTTAAGAACACATTTCCCAGTAAGAAACTACACTACATTACACAACACTAGAACATAATTAACATCCAAGCAGTGGGTTCTGAATGTGGAACTTACACATAGGCTGGGTAAAAAACTGTCACAAACACCAGGAAAAACTCCCATGCTTCGATTGTCCTGCAGATCACTTTGCTTCCAGCCTTCATTCCCTTCCTCCTATTCCCATCCATTCAGGAGTCTCAAAGACTGTGTAACAGATGCACACAACTGGACTTGGATAAATCTTTTTACCTTTTTATCTCAGTCTTTTACCACTATCAAATATCGTTTTCTCATCTGAGTAATTTAACCTGTCTTCCACCTAAAGCAATTCCAGGATACTACACAAGTGTACATATACAAGACAATAAAGGTATTTTTTATGAAATCTGCAGGCATGGCATTTACTAGGCAGAACATGAACAATCATCAGACAACAGCAAAGACCTTTATTTATTTTCTAGAGAGGCACCTTCCAAGTACCAGAAGCAGGGCAGGTAGTTATCCAAGTTTGCCAGGTCAGTTTTTAGCATGAGCTGCTCCCATTTTTCTTCTTCTCCCCTGTTCAGTGTGTCTGCCCCTCCTGGCATGCAGCAGCCTTGAGAGGAAAGTTACTGTGCCCAGAAAGGGCTTGTCATTGCACTAATGCACACTGACAGTGAGTTTTCTTCCCTGGCACCCAGCCACTCACAAATCCCCTTTCTGAGTCACTCCCAGTGAGAAAACCAACACCGGCATTCTGCTCTGCTGAAATGGTAAGGCTGAGAGAGCAAACATAAAAGGAGCTGCCCATCAGAAGGGGCTGGGGATGAGCTGATGTCTGAAAACATCAGAGGCAAAGGGAGGAAATTCCTTTAAACGCAGTGTAACGCTGATAAGGGGGGAAGAAAAAGAGTAGTGAAGGATGCTGGAAAACTACCACTTGGCAGAGCAGATGATGCACACTCCCACCAGTGACTTATAGCAAAGTCAGACCTCCCAGGCTGGACTCTTACTTTCTGCTTTTCTTATTTTAATTGCCAGAACATTTATTGCAGTTATCAGGGCCAGTTTTGTCCCGCTCTGCATAAATATGGCAGATGCCATCTTGGCAAGTACCAGGGTTGAAACAGGGATCAGCAGAGCAATAAAAGCAGGATTCTCTGCAGCTTGAGGTGGGAAGCCAGGCCAGCAGCTGGGAGCTATAACAGACCAATATCCTCTGCAGATTGGGCACAGATGTGGACATGTAACCACAGTCCAGGGTGTTACACAAACACATCATGTGGACAAACTGTGCCTCAAATGCTTACAGCCTAAACTGGCAACAGGGGAGGAAGAACAGGATAAGCAGAAGATTGCAGTGAGGGTGAGAAATGAGTCTCTAATTTTCTTGAGAGTGAGATCAGAGCATGGAAGTTAATATGGATATTTCTAGGGAAGAGTCAGTCACAAACCTGCACATCTTCTAACAGATTCTTTGTGCTTGTATCTGCAGGATCCAGAAGTGGAGAGGAGCTTTAGGGGGTATTTTCTCAGTAACTTAGCTCCCCTCAGGCTGCTTTGCCATCATTATTGAAGTGGTTGGTTACTTTACATAGTAATGAAACAGGTGGAGGAGAATAAGCCAGAGGCTTGCTTGACTGAAGGTAACATGTCTTCTGCCTTGGAAAGAAAAGCAGAACAAGTGTCAGCAGGGCTCCATTCAAGCATTCCAGTGACTAAGCCCTCTTGGAAACCTTTAGACACAACTTCTTGTACTTGTCTTTGAAGGTAAAAATATGGCAGGGCATACAAGTCATAGGTCACTGTGTGAAGACATCTAATTTTGAGCCAGGTGCTAACAACAGGAACATCTAAGGTGTGTTGTGGACCATTTACAGAATCACCAGCTGGCAGTTCCCTCCCAGCCTTCCCTTACAGCTTAGGCATAAAAAGCAGATATATAACTGCCATGAAACTGATTAAAGTCACTGCATTTGGAAGTGTTCCTATGCTCCAGGTTGCTAAAAGCTAGTGTGAAGAGCAGATTTCTGTGTTTAAAGCTTTCTCTAACCAGGCAGTAGTTAGAGACTACAAAGTTATTGGATGAGACAGAGGAAGAACTGCCACAATGTTACGGCCTTGCAGGGAGAAAAAGCAGATGAACTAATCTAGTTCCATAATTGCACAGTGTTTGTTCTGTAGACCAAACAATACACAATCCATATACCAGCCTTATGCAATCTCATACACAATAAACCAGGATGCCCACAGGATCAAGTATAACTTGGCAGGTTTAGGCAAATACTGCAGTCCACACAACTCTGAGAAGCAGTAATCAATGGAATAAATAAAAATATGAGCAGGCATCTAATGACTTCAAATACCAAAGAATAGCACAGGAGACTAAACCTTTATTATGTGGCAGCCACTGTGAAATGGGATGTATAAATAAAACCAAGTGAAAATGGAAATTGCATGCAAGGCCAAAACCCTATAGAGCTCAGCATCTCCCAAAATCTCATACTGGGCATTGGTGATGCAACCACAATATCTCTGGTAGGTGTTTCCTCAAGCAGCCTCATCATGTCTCCTGTCAGTATTTCATGACAAGAGCACCTCCCCTTGTGCACACTCACGCTTGTGTTGAAAGGCACCTGTGTGCAGCACCCCCTCACACAGGCCTTCACTACCAGTTTGTTGTTGAAGCAGAAAAAGCCAACACTCACCAAATCAGGATCAACCAAAGGTACTCAGCCTATAGAAACTGTGAGAAGAAAGCATACTTCTGATGCACAGCATGAGGCTTCACAGCACTTAAGGTTACAGTTGAACCCTTCTACCCTCAAGCTACGTAAGGTTCATCAGTTGCTCCTAGGAGGAGCCAGGGTGCAGAAGGATGGCGTTCTATCCAAATCTTATGGCTGAGGACCCTCATGAGTATGGATGTTTCCTGGGCTTCCCCTTCTTCTCCCAGAATACACAGACCAGCTTTGACCACTCTCCATGATTGCTCTGGGATAAAACATTTATAAAACATTTACTTTTTCCAAAATATGGCTTTGGATTTCAGAGCTGTACACACACACACACACACGTAGAGCTGCCCATGAGTGCCTAAACCTGTATGCACAGAAACACCACCTGAGTCATGACAGTGCTTCTGCAAAGCCCAGACCATGGGCTGGGGTACATGTGTAGCTGAGGTGAATCAGCACAGACATGATTTTATTTTCACCACCTGAGGATCTCATGCTAAATGCCTCTTTGTGCTCATTTAAAACAAGCTGAAGAGACAAGTTACACCTCCCAGGAAAAAGCACATGCTTGTTTTAAGACAGAGCAAGCTCTTCCTCATTCTAACAGCACAACCAGGTGCTGTACTGATATCATTACCCTTGAACTTACCCTTGTCTGAGTCATCTATGAGATGGTTGAAGCTGACAGGTTGTTTAAAATCATTGCCCATGGCTTATATTCAGAGAGAGCTTTAAAATATTTTCTAATTAATTTTGCTTCCACTCCACCAAACACTGTTAATCAAGAGCTATTTCCAAAACACTCTGCATTGTAGCAGTGCTACACTCCACAGGAGCGGCATCAATTGGGTTGGACAGCTTCCAGCTCCAACTGTCAGATGGCTAAGGTGTTCTCATTCTTAGAAAAAGGTGCTCTTTATAGGCAGGGAATTTACATTTTTTCTTTATTTATGCAAAATGCAAAGGAGAATGCTTGGCTGTGGGGAAATCAAGCTGCCTGGCTGGATTTTGCATTTTGACGACCATTCACTACCAGCGATAAAGGTAAGAGTTCTTCACTTACACCTTGTTTCATTTCCCAGGTTATTATTCCTTCATGTTACACATAAAGACCTGGCCTGTGCCCTCCCCATGTGGGTGTGACAACACCCAACACCCAACCCCTTACTGTGGGTGCAGTAGCAGAAAACTGGAATTTTGGAGCTCCAAAACCTTGTGATCCAGCTCAAAGTCTTGCACTGGTTTTTGGACTTGGGTAGCTCTGTGTCATACATAGCAATTTGTTTGCAGAGACTTCACACTGCTCCTGATTTTCCTCTACTTTGCATTCCTATTTTTTTTTTTTTACATCCAAAGCTCAGTATGGGAAATTGTGAATTCAACACAGAACAAACCTTAGTGCTTCAAACACAGTTACCTGAAAGTACCACAGCAAGTGGAAAAATCAGAACAGATTCTAAAGAGGAATTAAAAAAAACCCCACAAATGAAAAATTTCAGATTTGTCAAACAAGTGATCTTTTTCACTGTGGAAGGCTTCAAAGATACAAAATCCTTTTCACAATCCCCCTAATTTAGAATTGGTAAAACATGAAGTTACCCATATTTCAGTGGTTAGAAGTTTCATCCTGAAAAATGTTGGGAAATTTTTGAAAGAAGCTTCACCATACATTAGTAGTTTACATTAGAATTGCTATAAATGTGTAGAGACTGTATATAAATAAATAGGTAAAAAATAATGAATAAAATAATTTCAGTAAAAATGGCACAAGATTAATTTACTCCAGAATGCTCTAAAATTTAATCAATTTTAAGATAGTTTATTTTCAGAAAGTGCAAACTGCTTTTACCAAAATAAAAATTTTAGTTTGTTCTTTCCTCAGAAATTTTGAAAGTTGAAGGTATAACAACCTGGATGTAGTCCTCCCGCACAGCTACTGGCAGCACCACAACAGGACACCTCCCTACTGCTTCAGTCAAAATTCTTGCTATCAGACACTGCCTTTATTTTATGTCAAAAAAAAAAGAATTTGAAAACCACTTAAAAAAAAAAAGTAATAATGTAGTAATACTTCTGCTAATTAACTAATTTATCAAGCAGCAGCACTGAATCTAATAAAAACAGGTCTAAGACACTAAATGTGTTCTTCAGTCTGGATTTTCCCTCAGCTTGTTTCCATCTGTGGTTAGGCATATTTTCCTGATCACCATGGAAGCTAAAGAGCTCCTCAGTTCACCAAAAACCCCACCCCAAACAAAAAGACCCACAGCAAACAAACAAAAAATCCCAAATCACATCTTCATCCTGAAGATCCTAAATTGTTCCTATCTGGAGTGTTTGTTCAATTTTACAACTACATTTATTGATTCAAAGAGTGTTTTCACACTGGCTCTCCTCCCAGGCATGTTTAAACAAGCAGCAGCACGCGGTGCCAGGACGCAGCAGAAACGTGTTCTATAGACAAGTAAACAAAATACCCAATGGCTTTAGCTGCCCACACCATGAAGGGATTTTGAGCAAGCCACTTCAAATTATGTTTCAGTCTCTGGACACAAAGCAGAGTTGCTTTAGAGTTCTTTAGCTGTGTTTTGGGTTGTGGTTTTTTATTACTTTGGTTTTTAAGCCATTGGCTGGCCCACACTCCCCAAAGATGTGGGCTATTCATTCTGTTCCAGCTTAAAGACTCAAACTGGAGTTGATTTCAGCAGGAAGTGCATGGTCTGTAAGGTGGGTGTAACTCAGCCTGGAAGCCCAGCGACCCCTCTGCCATGCACACAGGGCCTGTGTGCCCTGTGGCTGTGGCGGGACCAGCACCGCCGGCCTGCACAGCCCGGTGCGGACGGGCCTGCAGCCCAGGCACAGGGCAGCCATGTCACAGTGCAGGACGTGGGAGCTGCAGCCCTCAGGATGACAGTCGGCCCCGTCCCTCTGCAGCCAGGTTCAAAAAAGAAAACTCAGAAAGGAAAAGAGCAACTTTTCCAGAGAGCCAAGGCTACTCCTCTCCACCATCTGTAGGCAGGAGCCACAGCACAGCTCCTCCTGTGGAGCTGGAGCCAGCCCGCAGGAGGTGCCGCTCCACACAGGCCTGGCAGCCGCTCCACGGCCATGGCCACCCATCCCCAGGACACTGCAGCAGTGGTTTTCTTGTTGTGCAGGCAGGAGGGAGGGGAGCGACCCACACGTGGCTCCAGCAGGGATGGCAGCCTCATCAGCAAGAGCTGAAAATACCAACGTGCTGGCACTGCTTCAGAGCCATGGCCTCCCCCCTTGCCCTTTCCTCCACAAACACCCTCCCTGAGTCATGCATCAGCCCAAGGGGCTCCCCTGGATCCACCATAAACTCCTCCTGGAAGACCAGCACATCTTGACCTGAGACCAGTTATTTCCCCCATCACTGGTATTTCTCCGCGCTTTTGTTAATGTTAGAATGATCCTTTCAAATTTTCTTTTCTTAATAAATGGATTCCAAGTCTTGAGATGGTTCTGCCAGAGTCCACAAGCATCTCAGAGGGCACCAAGTACAACAGCCAGAGTGAGTTACCTGCAAGGAACACGACTGTGGCTCTCTCAGCACAACCCAGGAAATTGCATCTACCCACCAGCCCAGCTGCTGGACTGGCCCTGCCTTACCACAGCAGCGATTCTGGGCTCCCCAAGGCTGGAATTCTCAGCAGCTGCTGCTGAATTCACTCTAGAAAAGCCATTTTAATCTCAGGTCCATGATGGAACGTGCTGGCAAGGAAGGACATGAAGGTATAACAACCTGGATGTAGTCCTCCCGCACAGCTACTGGCAGCACCACAACAGGACACCTCCCTACTGCTTCTGTCAAAATTTTTGCTATCAGGCACTGCCTTTATTCTATGTCAAAGAAAAAAAAGCCTTCTCCAAACCTGGGGGACCTTCACTCCCACCCCTTTCATTCTTTCCTCTGTGCTTATGTCTCCATCTCACTGGAATATTTACTGTTCTGACGTCAACTTGCACCAAGAGCCAGGAGGCATCTGACAGCATTTTGTCAGTGACAGACAGCACAGCCTTCTCCTCTGGTCCCCATTTAGTGGAAAACAATTCTTTACGTAAGGCAAACTACCACAAGCTCAGCATTTAGAGCCTAAGTGTCACATTAGATGGCAATATTAGGATCTTCTGCTGTGTAAGATTTTGGCACCTCTTCACTTTTATGGTTCAGAACTGTTGACATCTTAAAATAAAACCCCAAACTGAGGTTTAAGATGTTTATTATGGTGAGGAAGAGAATCATATGGTGTGGGAAATTTCCAACAAAAATGATTATAACCATTATGTTGAGGCATGACCACACTGTTCCATATTTGCAGTCTGGGCGTGGGTAGATTTTGTTTCAGCACATCCATCAAACCCCACTGCCCTGTGCACAGCATGACTTTGAGGGGACTCACGTTGAGTGCACAGGATTTGGAGCCCTACGGCAGGTCACAAATGTCACTGGAACTAACATGATAGAGGAAAAAGTAATAGAGCACCATGACAGAGGATTTAAAGAGCTGGGCAAACATTAAAGGAGGACAGAGATGACTGGGAAATAAGAAGTCACTGAAGGACAGTGTTTCAGTGGGCTTTTGCTGCTCCCCCTCAAGCAACAAAACACATTATGATTATTTTAAAAGGTATACTACTACTGATAGTCATGCTGTGGCCAAAGCCAACAATATATTTGCCTCCTTCCTAAGATGTTTGGACTTCATCAATGAGATGACACTTTACAGATGAACTGGGTTTTTATTGTGGACCTATTCTAAAGTAGAGTGTTTTGTTGACTAGTATTTGCTGCACATAGAGGTTTATTACTCTAGGGTTGCTCATAAGTACCTAATCTTAAAACAAAAAGAAATTGTATTGTATTTTTTATGGGAGTTAAAAATATTGTAAGAGCTTGAAAGTTCAAAACAAGTGTAATTAAGAGTGGTTTTCATAGGAGCTTCAGGTAAGTACTTTAGGACTCACAGTTATTTCAGTATGGCACTTTTATACCAGCCAACAAATAGGAAAACAAGGTATTTGAAGCCTAAATAACCTTCTACATGTCTCTAAAGGTAAGCAATGAACTGACATGAAATGCCAAATTTGATGGCTTTTATAAACAGTTGCATTTAAGCTCCTCTCCCAAGTCTACAAAATCTTACCCCCATCTGCCTAAGAGTACAAAACTTGCTCAGACTTAATGGTGCCACTCCCAGTAGCAGAGTTGCACATTATTCAAGTCTCGAATCTTGCAAAAATTTTTCTGAAGTGTTTCACTTCCACCTGACAATGACCGCAGCTGGGCAAACAGCCAAGTCTTCAGTCCAGCACAAAACTGAGAAATGACATTTGCATTGACTCAAAACATGTTATTAAAATTTATCAATTGTTTAATGGCTTGTTAAAGTAAAAAAATATCTCCAACGCCTCCAAAAGTTTTCTCTTCAGGTTATTTAACCATATTGAAAGCTTGCTGGACTTTTTTTGGGGGGCATTTTGGTAGAAATGAGAATGGATAGCAGAATGGAGAGGCTGTTTGTTCTTCATTCTAAATTTAGACCAACTCATTACTGAATTTAAAAATGTCAAGCTGTTTCAGCATTTCTGTAATATTTTGTTCTGGAAACACCAAAGCAGAACATTTACACTCTTAAAAGTAATGACTCCTTCCAGCAGAAACAATTTGTAAACAAAAACCTGAAAATTTCAGACAGAAGGAATGGAAGAGTTGAACAGAGACTTTCCTGTTCCCTGGAAGACTATGTGTCCCCTTGCACCCCCAAAACTCCCACTAACCAACCCCCACCAAACAAAGCCAAACCTCATCATTTAAGCATATGACTACACATGCCTGTACAAAATAGCACATTAATGCTACGAATTTGAAGCCTAAGGACTTCTAGAATAAAGCTATATGTGAATCCATTTGATTATGATTTAAATCCAAGCATCTCATAGTATAGGCATTCCCAGATAATTATTGCATCATTTGGGATAATGGCATCATTCGGGATAATAAATACCATCCCAAAAGCAGAAAGACAAAGCAGTATGGTCTCTTCCCATGAGTTTCATGCAAATAAAACCAGGAAACCAATCTCTTTCACACACTGCCCATTTGAATGCCTCTATTTGCATTATGAAAACAATCACATTCTGCACGCAACAAATACTCCCAAGTTTTTGTCATCCATCATCTTTCCTCTTATGAAATTGCAATGACCAAACCAACAACTTCCCAACCTCTCAGCTCTGCAGTTCTCTGTAGCAAAAATGCCTGGATCAAACATTTAAACAGACCATATGCATAATCTACTCCATCCAGTTATCAGAACCTTACATTTAATTAGTGGTCCATGTTGTCTCTTCCCACCTACTCACAAGTCCTGGAAGCTCCCTGTACAGGTTAAGTGTGTAGCTGCACTAGATCTGCACTGCACTGCTCTCTGCAGGAGAAGGAATGCTCCCAAAGCTAAGGGCATGGTGGAAATACTTGAGTTATGGAGCCTGTGGGGAGTGTCCCCCTTTCACCATCACACACCATGAACAAACTAACCTGAGTATTTAAATGGTTGTAAAGCAAATTTCTGCTTTACACCTATAACTGGGGCCCACCATTCTACTGCCCCCTAAAATAAAAGCAAGTTGTCCCACCTATGTCTGGACACCTAAGCATTACACTGACTTTGCTCCAGGTATTTTACCTATTTCCGTCCCCAGAAAGCAGATGCAGAAGACATCAACCAAGCCACCTTCCTACACCCCATAGTCCAGCAAACGTGACACTCCCAGAGCAGCGACACAGGAGCCTGAGCACTCCTTTCTACAGAAATAACTACAGCAAAGGAAGCAACTCTGAGCTTTTGCCACGCCATCCTGCCAGCACACCTCAACTTTAACCTTCAAGGTTTCCCCCATCCCAGTCCATTCTGCCGAGGCTGCCAAAAAGGGTGCAATTAGTGTCATTTGGGAAGGCAGGATCTGCAAGGCTGACATATGACCCTTCGGAAACTGGACTGTACCCAACATTTCTATTTCCCCAGGCCATTAAACAGCTGTCACAGTGCTGACCCATAATTCTTCCTATCCCATCCCATGCAAATTCCAAGTTGGTGACAAAACATGGAAGGCTGTAGGTACTCGCAGCCATCCAGGCATCTAGAACAAGGAACTGCCTAATCCATGGGCTGCCCATGCAATGGCCAAAAGGATTTTGCAGCCAAAGATAAACACCTCTCCAGTTTCCAGCCAGCTACAGCTTCTGAGGCAGGCAGTCTTCTCTTCTGCTTTATACAAGGAGGGAACTGGTTGTTCTTCAGGAAAGATGTCAGGCCCACCTGCCACCACCTACCAAAAACAGATCGGTCACCTTCAACTCTGGCAGAAATCTCTTCTATTAACAGTGTGTTTAAAGGGCTTTCAATCCCTTAAAATTTTTTTCAGGCATGGGAAATTTTTTTTCAGGCTGGGTGAAAGCAGCATTTTAATGTTAATATTTGGAAATATAAAGAAAAATAATTCTGCATTTACTTGGCAGTGATAAAATTCCTTTTAGATCACAGGTTTCAGCAGGAATCTTTCCCCCAGAAAAATTAAAGTAGAAAGTGGAGGATTGAAAATGCACATCTTAAATAGAAAATTATCTTAATTTACACTCAGCCCTTTTCCCTCTTCTCATTTCCATATAGTTTCTTGTTCCCCCCCTTCATTCTACATATATATGATACGTTTGTATTAAGGAGGACTATGATACTTTATCTGCATGTTGAATGGTAAGACCCATTCTCAGAGTGCACACTAAGACTGAAATCTGTAAAAAAAAAAAGAAAATTGCCTCATAACCTCTCCGTTCAAACCACTTCTAATTTTGCCTTATTCTCCTCTCCTCTCGTCTGCTGTACACAACAGGTATTCCCCATGTGGGTGGATACAGCAATAACTTCAGAGAGATGTGAGATGAAAGCCTGTTACTTGTTTTTTATTTATGTCCTGTAAAACCCAGCACGTGGGGTTACACAAGAGACCCTGTAAACAAGGTGAGGGCCAGTTGCTTTATACATCACGGAAAATTCCCATTTCTTGGAATAGACAGGTCAGCATGGAAGGAAGCCAGCCCTCAAGGTCTTTCTCCCTCTTTAGGGCTCATCAGAAACAGCAGCTAACCCAGAAGGCGCTGCCCAGGAGTCAGGAGAGCCAAACAAACAGATCAGTGTGAGGCACGGCCTCAGCTGCAGTGATGTTTCCATTTCTCGCCTGGCCAGGCACCTGGAGGTGGGGTCGTGTTGTCAGACCAGGACTTCCTCAGCTGCCAGGCTCAGCAGTCTGGAGATTTCTGCTAGAGAAGCACAGCTGGGACTGGCAAGCAGCACTTGTCCCAGGGTTAATATATGCCTGTGTGCCTCCCCTGACAGACTTGGGAAGCCAAGGAGAGAAAACCTGAGAACTGTTCCAGAATTAGATCAGCTGGCCCTGAGCCATCTTCTCAGCCCTGGGTACCCAAAGAACTGGGGAAGAGCCTCAGATATGATTTTCACACTGGTAGGCAGGTCCAGCACCAGCAAGGGTGAAGAGGAAAGTTCGTTTGCACCTCTGCTCCCCTTCCCAGCTCACCTCTTGCACCATCTGAACCTACTCTTTCTGCTTTGTTTTCCCTCCTATACTTAGCAGTGCTCTTTCCTCTCCTCCTAGCTCCCCATATGCAGTTCAGCTCCAAGCTGTCACTCAAAAGGTTGACATTTCTGAAAAATGTCCAGATACTTTAGCTATTTCTATTCTGCCTGGCATAAGGTGAAAATCTGAGTCAGCTGGCTGTGCTCTGTCAGGTTTTTTGCAGCCAGCGTCCTGCCTCTCAAAAACACCCACCTAATTTTGGAAACACCAGTCTTAACTTTGGTGCTCCTGATGAGAAGCAGAAAAACACACTCAATCCCAACTGCAGAAAAGGATCCAGAGAAAGGAAGATGCCTGAATATGAAAAATAAAGAAATTTAAAAAAAAAAGAAAAAACCAAAACCAACTTGCTCCTGCTCACTTACAAACATCTTATGTAGTTTTTATGGGAGGAAGACAGAAGCCTCTTGCCAAAAATATTGTCTGAGCATAATTATTCCTCTCTCCTCCTCCCCCTGCCAAGTTAACCTCCCTCTGAATCAGGCCATAAGGAAGGAATAGAGCCAGACAGGACTTCTACACATTTTGGCTCGACATACTGCGAGTGTAAGCTGTCAGGCAGCACTGTAGCAGCAGAAACGTGTTGCTGAGTAGTATGGGAATATTAATAAGCAAGAGATGGGCTTTAACATCTGTCACAAAGCACCCTCCAGAACCACAAAAAGAATAGAAAAGAAAGAAGAGAAGAAAACAAACTAATCTGCTTCTCAGGGCAGTACTCAGTCATTCTAGGGGGAACAAATTTACCCCAGGCCAAAAGCTACACCATGACAGTGGCCATTTGAAGTGACTAGTAAGTCTGAGACTTGAACAATTGGTTTAACTCTGCTCCCAGTGACATTAAGAGTAAACTACAGATAGGTTTCAGTGAAAAGTGACAAAAATAATAATAATAAAAAAGCACTTTTGGAAAGCTCAATTTTATGTTCCAGCTCCAAAAGCAATAAAAAACCCACCCCAATCCCAAACCTCAGCTCATCCTATTTCCATGCCACAGGATTAGCTCTACCTTTGTCATGCCTTGTCAGCATTTCTCCAATTGCCCTTAGAATTTTGCAGTTCTGAAGGCTCTGTACACTCCTAAACCATGTGTCCCAGGACTTCACTGCCTTAAAATTCTATCAAAATCTGCTTCTTCAGCAGCATAACTCCATTCCTTCTTTACAGTTTGTTACAAAACATAGTTTGACCCCTTTCTTCTTGCAGAGATTTCAACAGAAAGGTTTTTTGAATATCTGGAAGCTGTAAAGGCTGGGATCACTTAGCACTAAAACAGTGTGCACCAATACTATGGTCTCACATTCATTTCACCTAGAAAACAGCAATGAATTAAAACCTGGGGAGTGAACCACAACACCTCTGATGCTTACAGATAAAACTGCTGTAGGGTGCAATAGTAAGAAAAAACTTTTGGAGGCCTTACCATGATCACTACCCATTCCCCCATTTTCTAGGCAATTAGTCTTTTGTACCTAGTATTAACAAATAGTCAGCTACCAGCCATAAGATAAGATAACTTTAATAATGGTTAAAAAAACATAGTAAATTCTCAGTATCACTCACCCTTCACAACACAGCCATCTCTTCTCATTTATTGGTATGTCTGATGTCAAGCCAAGCCTCCAAATGAAAAACTCTCAGCCTTGAGAGGGGAAATGGAAGCAGGGCCTCTCGAAGCTGCAGCTCGTAAGGGTAATGGGGCTGCCAAGGTTCCTCTCTGCTGGACTGGTCAGGTGTGCTCTGGCCTTTCCCCACAAATCCTGTGAGGACTCTTCATCTCCAGCTAACTCTTCTGTGGGGCTTTGTGGTTTACAACTACAGTTGAAACCAGAAGGAGCCTGTGTACTATTTCCAGCTTGGTTGAGGAACTTCTGGTGAAAAAGTAAAAAATGTTTCTTATCTTGGAAACCTTGCTTTTAAATGTGAATCAGCTGTGAACTCTAATTCAGAATTAAACTGTGGTTCTTTGTCTTTTTCTAATTAGTACTCTTTGTTACTGGCCTATCAAACATGTCTGTCATCAAAAGTGGCTCCTGCCTTGTAGTTTCATTAAGGTAGGCAAGAGAGCCTACCAGGTATTAGCTGGGGAAAATCAGGAAGAAGCTCAGGCCAATGGTCCAAGAGCAGTGCTGGCGATGAAGCTCTGCTATGCTCTTCTCTGAACTTAGAGTATCATTCTAGTATCACTGAGAAAATCAGTTAATCTCTCTGAACCTTCTCCTCTGGAATATCATCTCCATTTTGAACATAAAGCCATTGTCCCCAGTTATCCATTCCTGCAGGGGGGACCATGTTTGCACAGTTCTTTATAAACCTATTTTTTTTTAAGAATTATCTACTGGCACTAAAGTCAGAAAGCTGTAAGTCATTCTACACCCTCCAACTAAGAAATTGGATTCTATTGACATCCCTGGGAACATTCTCTCTGGCTTGAAGCTGTTCTTATTTAGGTATCATAAGTGTGTCCTGTAGCCAGTATTGTTTTGTGGCCAACACTATTGCTATAGCTCTATAAATCTGCAGACACTCTGCAGCAGGAATGTAGTGCCAAAAAACTGCAGAGTTCTCTGCTCTGCTTCCAGTTTGGGAACACATGCTGGAGCAATACAGCTGGACAGATGCGGCACCTGAACACCTGATAAAACCTGGTAACTGGAGAGGGATTTCTGCATGTCTCTTTACTGATATGATTGTTTTCTGCTCAAATGTTACAGCAAATTAATGAAAAATAAACAGAAGATGTTGCATATTATATGCATTGCATATGTCTTCTAGGACCCATACCCAAATAGGTATAGTTGGCAGTCACTGAGGGTATCTGTGTCTTCTCAGTCTTCCTTTCTTCCCCTGCCAAATCAGCTCCCAGGCTTACTTTCCTTTGAAGCATGGAGTGGGTAGCAGTCTGCTGGGGGACTGCTTACTGCCGAAAAAACAGTCCCTTCATGGAGCAGAACAAAGAGAGCATCAATCCAAGCTGATGGGGCCAAAGGGACTTTGCAGTGCTGCAAAACTCACCTTCCCATCTGTGCAACAACTGCCAGAGAGCTGGGAACCCCGGGGATGCTCTCACTTGGCACCCTCCCATCTCTCAGCTGGCTGCTCTGCTCCTGCTTGGTGTGAATGAGAGAAACTCTGGCTTCAGATGCTATTCTGCCTCTTTCCAAAACCCCGCAGTCTGGCAGGAAGGGAGGTGCTTTAGCAGGGGGAACTCAAATTTATTCAGTTTGATTCAGCCTGCCGCAGAGGACAGCTCTTGTGGAACAGGTGGCAGCATTACAGTGACAGCAATACCTACAATAGCTCTGCAGCAGTAATTAGCATTATGCCAAAAGCCATACGATGGCCTCTCCTAGGCCTGTCTGCTCCACTAACCACTGCTCCCACCCACAGCAGCTGCATCCCCATCCTACCCCCTGCTCCAGGCCAGGTGAGTGAGTTTGTGCCAGTCTAACCCCTGACCATTCCATCATCTCCAGTACAGTCTCTACCAGGCAGGACAGCATTCCTCCAGGTCAGGTACTAAAGGATAGTGCCAGTCCTGTCCATGGAGCCCCTACCTGCCTGAGAAGATGGAAGGAGAAGAGGGTGGAGGGTTGCCAGCACTGTACTGACACCAACTCTGTGTGTCATGTGCTGTGGCCAAGGGATTTTGCCCTTGGGCTGGCTCCTAAATGACTGCTCAGCAGGAGTGGGCTACTGTCTGGCCCTGCAGCTCACAGCACACTAGGGGGGCTGAAGAGAGCGGCTGTTCCACTGCTGAGATGGGGACAGTGGGTTGTTATTATTTATGTTGTGGTGCTGCCTAATATGTTCTGGGTGCATTCCAAAGGCAGAGAGAAACACGGGCCCTGCCCTGGAGAGCCATGTGTAATTGAAAGAGCAGTCAGTGCATTATCCAAGCTGTGGGCTCTCCCAAAAAGCCATCCCTTCCATTCAGAGGATTGTCTGAGGTTGAAGGGAGTGCTGGGGATCATGCAGACCACCCCAACTACTGTCATGGACTGGGATTTATTTAATCTTCCCAGAGCAATGGCTGGAAGCTTAGATGAGATTCCACAGTGTCCCTTGATAGTTTGTTCCAATTGCTGTAACTCTTCTTGGAATGATGAAGTTTTTTCCTAATATTTATACTAAATGTTCCCTGCTCTAGCCCCAAGCCATAACAGCATTTTCTGTCATTTTACTAATGAGAGTGTTTGATGTGTGCTCTTCCTCAGAACATCCCTTAATATATCTGAGCACAGCCAGCCTGTCTCCTCCGTGGTACAAACTATCCCAGGGCTCCCAGCATTTCCTCAGAGGCCACAGCACTTTCATGGGTCAGTGCTCAGCTCCAGTCAGCTTGCCTGTCTTCATCTCAGCTGGTACCAATGAACACTAAACACAGAATCTTTCTCTGGCTTTCTTAATAAGTACCACATGGCCAATGCTCTCCATGCCTCCAGCATTCAGGCCCTCTGAGCTATTTGCACACCCTCATTTAGGAGCCTTCACAGCCATTGACACAGTGAGAGACTCTTGAGTTGTAATGGGGTCTTTTGTTACTGATGCAGATAGCTGGGGGTCCACAGGGTGCTCTAGAAAAACAGTGGTGAAACTCAGACTGCATCCAGACGTGCTGTGGGTGGACCTTTATGCCACACTCCCTCCATTCTGCACACATTTCTCTGCATAAGGATGAAGAAATGCACTGTGATGTCCTGTTCACACAGACCTGGGAAATCAAACTCTTAAACAAATAGAAGCAGATTCATGAGATTATTCATGAACTAGGGAAATATATTTTCTTTCCATTTCTCTTTAACAGGTAAAAGCATAAATGTTGTGGCTTCAGCAGGGAAAAGCAAATAATTATTTATTACAAGTCGTCCTGGGTAAAGCCTTTCAGAATAATTTTCTAATCTCTGGTGCTCCAATGAAACCCCTGGAAAGAAGCTCAATTTCTGGGAACATCATGTAGCTATGTAAGACCTTTCATTGCTGTCAGAGCACCCAGAATTCTAATCCCCTCTGAAAGTGTTGGTCATCATTAGCAAACAATTTGTTAAAGTGCGCCGCAGCTGCCTGGCTCTTCTGCTCTGGATACAACTACCTAGCTGGGATTCTACCAGGTGTAATGAACAGCAAGAGGAAGAGGAAAGGATGCTGGAGTTTGGGTAGCTCCAGGGCCAAGAGATTGCAGCTGCCTCGCTGATTTTGCTCTGGGTTAAGGCTGACAACTGCAAAAACGTCCCATGACCTTGCTGTTCTTTGCAGGGTTTGTCACTCAAAGCCAGCACTTGGCTGGACTCAGAGGAAATCACAGACTCACTCTTTCAAATGTGGGGAGAAAAATGAAAAGCCACAGCTGAAACAGCTACTTCCTTCAGCCTCCCTGACCCCTCGGGTGGAGACCAAAGCAAGTTGCTTCCCCTGTTCTCCTCACTGGTTCAGAGGACAGCTCTCTTACATGCTATTAATTCTTAGTAGGGAGGACGTCCTGAGGGACCTCAGGTGAAGTTGGTGGAAATCCAAAAAAAAAATTCCTTAAAGTGAGGTTTCAGCAACAGTTTTTATGCTATACTGGAATGAAATGAGATGTGTAAATCTTCCCTGGGAAATGAGTTTATCCTTTGCTGAGAGGAGACCCCATCCCAGGTGAGTGCCTTCACAGCTGGAAGAGCCCCACACTTGGAAGAGCCCCGAGGTTCTGGAGCTCTTCCAAATCAGGCTGCAGCATTATTTATTCAGTTTCATGCAAGGAAATGTCCAAGGGGTTCAAAGCAAGGAGTGCCACCCCTCTGTGGTGTGCAGTGCTGGGGGCTCTTCTCTCCTTCCCTCCAGCTTGCAGATGAGAAAATTTCCCAACAGTATGTTAGCTGAAACTCCCCTGGGAGAGCTGGTGGAGAACATTGACAAATACTTAATTGGTGCCTGGGCAGAGATGGAAAATGAACACTGAGATGTTCTGATGGGAACATATTTAGAAAGAGCGTAGGATGTCTCAGGTATCTTCAGGTCAAACAAGAAAGGGAGTTCTAACAGCTTCCTTATGTTAGATGACCTCTCACTGAGGGCAGTGGGTTCAGAAGTGAGCCTTCAGATCACTAAAATTCTCTTTCAGCTGCTTGGATCCTGGGTGGGTTATTTGAGAGCATGCAAACAAGTTGAAATAGGATGGGAATGAAACCCAGATTCCCTGTGTCCCAGGGTTCTATTTACCAGATCGTCATTCCTTGCAGACACAGTGCATGTGACTCATATCTACAGTGTCAGAAGTGAACCAACACACCCCAGTAAATTAAAGAATGTTTCCAGACCTACTGTGACCTAAAGTTCCTCAGGATTTCAGCCTCCCCAGGAGGGAAGGCAAGGCAAGGACAGACAATATGGACAACTGTGCAGGAACATTCCTCATTTATCACAGAGAATCCTTCTATAAAATGATCAAATGTCTCAGATTATTTACTTCTGGCTAGTCACTCCAGAACTGTTTTTTTTTTATCAGAAACCTGAAAACCTCTCTAATTCCTGGGCTAAACAAATATTTTCAGTAGAATATAACAATTCACAGACCAGTTCATGCCCTCCCATTTCTGTGCTGAAGGTGATCTTCAACTTCAATAGATTTTAACACCTTGATTCTGTGTGCCAGAGCAACTGTATCCCATTTTAGCCTCATCTTCTTAGACAACTGGCAACTATCCTTCAAACTTTTTTAACATTACCATCTCTCACCTCCCCTCTAGCCTGCTCCCTTCCCATTTTTTCCCACTTTTGTGATAATCCCAAATTTCTTAAGCTCTGTTAAAAATTCCCCATCATGACCTTATATCCTTATTGTTTTGCTGAAGTTTAGACAGATGTAATCTATCACATCTCCTTTGTCCACATCAGTTATCAAAGAAAACCATGAAGTTAGTCAGACATGATTCATCCTTTATCAGCACTTGTAGTGCATCTCATTTTTCCATTTCCTCCTTGTATTTAATTATTTTTTCTTTCAATAATTGTTCTGATAGCCCTGTATTCTACAGCAGTCAGAGTGATCCATTTATAATTTTCCAGATGTCTTCCTCCCTCCATCTTCAGTACAGGTACTACAATTTCTATTCTCTAACCATACAGCACTACCTTTAACTTGATGAATTAGTAAAATATCTTCTATTGCAGTTTCATCTGCCAGGTCTCCCAGATTTTGAGGGTGAAGATATTTTGATTCCCTGCACACATCAGTTAAGCACCTTGTGTTTTCTTTCCCATTGGCCACCCTGCATTTTTTCTGCATTCAGTATCTTTAAAAGGTCTCTATTACAAGTTTGGGTCATCCCTGAACTCCTTAAAGAAAAAAAATTGGGGTACCCCCACCATTTTCTGCACCAAATCATTGTTACTGTGTCTGCAAATCTGACTGGTCTCTGCTTCTCCTCCCTTGTATTCCCTCCTCTCTGCTTTTAAAAGAAGAAGTAGGAAAAAACTTTCTGTATCTCTAACAAACTCCCTTTACTGTCTGTTTGTTCATATGTGCTTAGGTCACCTGACAACATTGTATCGAGAGAGACTGGAGTAACTCCTAGAGCAAGCAGGTAAAACTGATCCTGATTATCCCCTCTGACAGGAGAGAGATGTTCTGCCTGCTGACAATGCCTCCCTGCAACACTTCTGGACTGTCCATAGGGAGTTCATTTTTAGGTCTATAAATTGAAACCAGTGTTATATTAGATAACGATTTAATTTCAGCTCTATGTGTAGTAACGTCCAGAAAGGGTCCTGAAGTGAGACATCCAAATCATACAGATAAGGTCAATCCCATGTTAGAATTCCAGCTCCAGGATCTTTGAGAACACCCTGTCCCTTTCCCTACTTAGAAGCCTTACCAGTAAGTGGCCTTCACTCAGCTCAGATGGGTTTGTTGCCAGATGTATCCACAGGCAAGATTGCTTTCTAACCTCCTTCTAATAATAAATATGAACACTGCTTTCACAATACCTTTCAGCATGGGAATTCAAAGTGTTTCAAATATGCCAAGCATTTTAACAGCAATGAAGAACAAATTTTGTAAATTATAGTTTAACTTTGTAAGAGCAGATGAAAATTAACACTGGGAAGAGCACAAACGTTAAGGGGATCGCTTTGTCTTTCTGATGAATGACAACCTACATAAGATCTTTGGAAAAGCCTCACCTTTAACAGCCCTTTCCAAGCTTATGGTGGTGCTACAGAGGTCCCTTCAGTCAGAAAATATGTTTCCTGGAGAGCAGTTTATGTAAATGGGCTCTCTGTAGCTGCTGAACAGCACATCTCCTCCAAAAAAGGGAAATGTATCCGCTTTGGGTTCTTCCATAGGAGTTTCATTGCTTTCCTGCTGCATTTTGCTAAGTGTACAGTGGACCCATTAAAGTGATGTTTGGTGTCAAGCTATGCCCCAGAGCTTCAGGGAAGATAAAGTCTAGGAGATCATCTGGCATAAGAGTGTTCTTGCTCTCTGCCAGGCTTTTCCCAGGTAACAATTCTGTCAGCACTGCTGCCCTGCTGCCACAGTGATCTGACTCCGAGTTCACTTGCCCTCAACATCCTTCAGTAGTGAAAGTCTGGCTTCTTCAAATCTTCCTCATCCTAAAGAAGATGTGATGTGTGCCTAGAACATCCTGCAGAGGAAAGACTTTTTCCCAGCAAGGTGTGATTGACCAGACAATTTCTCTCTGTTGGAGGACAATGTATGAATGAGGAGCAACCCAACACCCATTATACAAGAAGCTTTTCACACTGATCCAATGCTTTGGAAACACTGCAAGTTATTTTTGGGGCATCACAGGATTTGATGTCAATGAGCTGCCTCTCCAGCAGAAGAGGTTTGGAGCCCTAACCCGTGCTGTAAGCTGCAGGACTGCCAAATCTGTTTGGCCTTTTGGATGTGCAGGTGGGACCATGGAGGCTCTGGGAGCCCCAGTTCAGCACAGAAGAGGTATTTGGGAGCTGCAGACCCTCAGTATCTGCCTGGCTTTCTGCAGTCATAGTAGTGACAAGGCACAGATACAGGGGAATTTAGCCTGTATTTCAGAGGGAATTCATTCATTTAGATGAAACAGGGGTTGTTTTCAGTTAATCATTGTTTTCAAATGAAGAAAACATCTTGTCAGAGAATTCCCAGCAAATTCACTTCCCTCATTTCAGCAGAGGAGCTCAAACTCAGCTCAGATGCCCTCTCTCACCTCTGCTCACAGAGCTCTTTGGCAACCTTTGCCACTGTGAGAGTCCCCTTGGAGCACAGGGGCCTTGCTGCGGTCCAGCAGCACTGGAAAACGCAGAACCCACGGAGAGGAGACGCACTTTGAAACTGGGTTGTGGTTTAACTTCTCAAGCCTATTCTATCATTTTCTTTTCTGCAGCATTTATCCCTGCCTTAAAACATCATTTTCTCTTCTGTCTCCCTCCAGAAGCACAGTGGCATGGCTAGTTTATTCTTTTCTGAGATAGCAGATTGGCTGGGGACTTCAAAAGTCAGAGAGTGTTGGCAGCTGCCAGTTTTTTCACAAGTTTATAAAATTTGGTTTTCATACAGCTCCAGCAACCAGACCAATGTGATAAATACAAATTTTCACTTTCTTTTACTTTTGATCCTGCATGATAGTAGAAAAAAGATGTGATGATTGAATGGCAAAAATGAAAGAAAATTAAAAAAGAGAGAGCTCCAGGTCCTGAGGCTTCTAGTCTAAAGAAGCAGGGCTTTCAAAGGTCTCAAAGACAAGAACTTTGTACAGTTTTTTGCAAATAAACAGATGCTGAGTGATAGGGACACTCAGTTCTCTCTGAGGGGAAGCTCTAGCAGGGTTCAAACCATATTAGACACTGGAACACAGGTGAAAATCCACCAGACTCCATTAGTTCTTGTGCTTATGGAAACATTTATTTTCCATGTCAGTATTTTGAACACAGTTTTCCCACAGCAAGGAAGGCAGATTTTCAATATTTTAAACAGTCAGCAGAGATGGTAAGAGCTTGCTTGCTTTTTTTTTCCCCACAATGGCAGATTGAAGTATTCTTAAATAAGAAAAGATTTTTGTTGAGCTCAACAAAGATGCTTACAAAAGGAGATGTTACTGTAGCTAAAAAAATATAAACTGAATATAACTCAATTCCTCTCTTAGGGGTCATGGTTTTCTCTGTCTACAGGTTGGCCCCATTTTTTTGTAAAATATAAATAAGCAGATCATAAACCATGAGTATATACTTTAAAAAATTCTAAAAAAAAATTTAAACCCCACTGTAGTTTGACTCCATAAAGAATAAAAGGTAAAAAACTATCCAGATATTTTTCCTTTAACACCACCCTATGGAAAATCACACCAGCTCTGTAGCAGTTGTCAGAGCAGATGCCTTGCTTTAAGCTAGACAAAGATTTGATGCTGTGTATTTTGCCCTTTGAGTGTGGGAAAACACCATGGGGGAAAAATAGTGTTAGTGCTTTCCATTTCTTGCCTTAATCCTCTCAGCCTGCAGAGTTATCGTCATTATTAAAAAAAAAAAATTATAACAAACCCAACCATCTGCTTAAAAAGCCCAGGCTGGTCATAAATCCACTGGATCCCTTAGATTTAAAAAAAGGGGAAATGCTTTGAAGCAATTGCAAATTATGCAATGCCAGCCCCCTCACTGGGAGTGCTGAAACCTTTAATCACCTAAGGAGGGGGAGATGCACTGAGGCCTGGGAGCCCCATGTCAATGTTTTTCCTCTTACATAACATCCTGCTTTATTTGCTGATTGAATGGGGTTTTGGTTTTGCTTTTTTGTTTGCTTTGTTTTGTTGGGTTGGTTGTTGTTTGTTTGGGGTTTGTTTGTTTGTTTGTTTTTGTGTTTTGTTTTGGTTTTTTTTTTCTGTTTTTTTGGTTTTAACTGAAGTTGTCCTTCAGATACCAAAAAACTAACTGGTGAATTGCAATCTCTTCAGAAGGAAAGCAAGTCTCACCTACAAGCAAAACCAAAACAGCATGACAGAATGAGATTTGCTATCTAAACCCAAACAGTTTTTAACAACAAATAATCCAGCAAAGAAGGTACAGCAAGCATTGGGCACCTTCCTGACACAGAAAAATGGGGCCAGCCTAGCAGGACAGAGAGACAGAGCTCCCCCTCTCCCACAGGCTTGAATTACCCACTACACATTTTCTTTACCCTCCTGCAGGGAAGAGGTTTTATTGATAATGCCTCTCCTGGGTTTGTGATTACCCTCAGGGCTGAGTGAGATTTGAAGCTGGTCGGTTTGACATCATGTCTAGACAGTCCCTTTCCTTGGCAAACACTCAGCGTACCTGAGAGCAGACCAGTGAGTCCAATAATGTGCAAAAGTGGGCAGGAGGAACCTTTAGGGGCACGCTGGACCCACTGAAGGGGCTGCACAGGGACACATGAGGTGTGTGCAGCACAAGGAGTCCTCTTCCATGGGGGCACTGAGAGCTCTACCCTTCTCTGCCCAGGCACACAGCTGTGCCCAGGCTATCACTGGAGCAGTGCCCATGATTCCTGCAAGCAGACACACCAGCACAGCCACACACACAGCAACAGAGCTGCCCTGGGTGCCTGCACACACCAGGAGTGCCAATGGGCACTGCCCTGTGTCCCCCACAGTGCTGGCTTGGCAGGGCTGCCTGACACCGTGCTGTGCCATGATCCACGGAGCACCTCCAGCTCTCTGCCCTGGGCCTGTTGCATGAGTGTCTGAGCTACTAGGGAAATCCTTCTGGAGTTACAACCTGGTGCTTTCAGAAAAACAAGCTCAGGACCAGTGTTCCTTAAAGCACAGCAGCTCTGGTTCACATGGAAGCTAGGAAGAGGAAGAAGAATATCTGGAATATCTGCCTTTCAGTGAAGGCTCCAGTCCCTCTTCCATCCCCCTGGGCTCTGTGATACACACGTGCAGGGACTCTCTCACAGTGAGTGCAAGAGCAAACACCACATTTGTACATGAAAACACACCTGCACCTTGCCCTGACTTCTTCCAGGGTTAGTGCACGTACAAGGATGAGTGCTTGATCCATCAGCCCAGCACACAGGTCTCTCTTCACTCTCTCTTCCCTGGTACAAAAGGAGAGGGGGGAGACCTCGAGTTTCCTCCAGGACAGCCAGCTGCAATGTTGCCCTTGCCATCTTTTAGGCTCCCATGATAAAGCTGCTGCCTGCAGACCAAGCCCGTGCCAAGTGAATTGTTTTCTGGGCCAATCAACACCCACAGGGCCCAATACCCTTTGTGCTCTCCCTCTTTGAACTGGAGATAGAAAACATCTCTGTGAAAACCTCTGGTAATTTTAGGCCAGGGCTGAGCTACCTGAATGGCTCATGGCTGGTTTCCTGCCTGCCCCTTGGGAATGGGGAATGCAGAAGGCAGGGAGGGAAAGGCACAGTCACACCATGGTGTTTTGCAGCTGTCTGTGTGCCACAGAGAGCCTGTAGGCAATTTATTCCACAAACATTACAGACCTGAAGAATCTCTACATAAGGGAGGAGTTCAAAGGTGCTAAGAGCCACCTTTGCTTAAAAGTCAGATGGAACACCTGAGAAGAGCTTCCCTCTGGTCCTGGTTAGCAGCTGGCTGGCTCAGCTGGGCATCCACTATGCAGCAAAATGCAGTAATTGTCATGCTCTGTGCTCCCCAAACCTGCCAAGTGTGGCCCAAGCCAACTCCTAGCAGGTCCCACCCTCGTTATCCTCTCCCATCCCCATCGGTCCGAGGCGCCGCGCTCTGGGGCGCGCAGTGAAGCCCCCACTGTCCTGTTTGTCATCACCAGCGTTTGTTTGGGAATGTTTGTTGGGAAGCACATGGTGGCAGGGTCAGTGGATGTTGTTGAGGTTTTTTTCCTCTTGCGCCTGGGGGCCAGAGAGCTTTGTGTGTTTCTCAGTATGTTAAACTCAATTAAAAAAAAAATAAAAAAAACTCAACATCGGGATAACTTAAAGCAGATGTGAGCACAAGCCTGAGACCCTTCTGAGCACAAACACAGCCATTTCATTGCAATTCCAAAAGGCTTTTCTGGCAAGCCTCCCCCCCCATGTCCTACATTCTTTCATTCCAAGGAAGACAAACAATTCAGACTGCAGCAGCAAGGCACGTTTTTCAAATAAACAGGTTCCCTCAAACAGTTTTTGCCTTTGTATCACCCCAACACAGCATTCCTCTGTTAAAGGACCTTCTGGGATGATCTAAATGACAATTTCTGTCACACCTTGCATTTATATGGTTCAAAGCCCACTACACTCAGCCCATGTGAGCCTCTCACATGGAATTATTTTCACCTTCACATGCCAACACAGGATCTTCATGAACCGAAGTTACAGACAGAATCTGTGGCATTTTGGAATGCTGAAACTAGTAATCCTATGCAATCTTGCACTGCTAGAAGAGGAACATCCCTAGAATACAAGGGGCACTACTTGCTGGTGACTGGGGATCCTTTGCAGAGCAGGTTACGTGGTCATTTCTGCTCATCAACACCAGGTCTGTGGTTTTAAACAAATAAACCATATTTTACTTTATAAGTCTTTCAATGGCTCAACCAGAGGGAGATTTTTGGGCAGAAGTAGTCTATAACACATTACTTGATTCCCTTGTTACCTTAATTCAATCTCCTATTTCTCCCTGTGTCCCTCAGACCAGCAGCTGCTTTGTCCAGAGTCACTCATCCTCTCCCAGATTCTGAGTTTCATGCTTACTTCACTGGTTACTTTTGAGTCTGGCCATGACTTCTGGGCCTAATTCCTGGAGTCTGCTCCAGCCAGGCTCATGAGTTCTCTTCAGCTTCACATTGCTCCACCTGTCTCTTGATAAGTAAAAGCAAAGCCAGGTCTGGGAGGATTTTAGTATTTCAAACTTTTGGTTCATTATACATTTTTCATATTCTCCTCTGTGAGAAAGAACAGAGGTTGTCTCTGGAGAACCTCAGGACATGGGTGGAGACAGTTCCAAAATCTGCACCTCAGATCCTGTTTCTCCTGGAAATTCCCTATACAAGGAAACAAAACTGAGGCAGACTCAGCTCTAGCCTTCTTCTCACAGAGAGCACACAGTCAGTACTGGCCATTTCCATTTCGAATCAACATGGAGATATCCTGGGCTGCTGTGTGTGCTGTTTGAAGAATTTCTTAAACCCTTGAGTCAAATGGCATCTACACAGTTAAAACTGATTGTAAATATTACATAATAGATGTAATAAATATATTAGCAGGTAGCAAATAATGAATAAAAGATAATAAAATGGATTATAGCTCACAGAATAAATAAAGGGGGATTAAAAAAAAGAAACACCTTCTACAATGTGAGGACAGAGCAATGGCTTGAGAACCAACAGGAGGTCAGTTCCTGGCTGAACAGTTTCAATCTGTACCACTTTCTCCCCCACTACAACAGGTTCATCCCAAGGCTCAAAGCTGGATTCCTCAGTAAGACACAGATATAGATGTGATGATCAGTGCCATGGCAGCCGAGTGACTCCAGTGCTAGGGGTGAAGCCAGAGAAATGAGGTGGCTTTCACAGCCCACCCTCACAGGAGGTACATTGTTGCATCATCTAGGATCTACTCCAGCCTCCTAATAGGATTTTCTTATTCCTCATGAGCTTAACATGGGAAAATATGTACAAAAATAAATCGATCATTACAAATCAGGATGATGAAAAATCTCTAAATCTCCCAAATCCTTCTAAATCCCTTTACAGTATTCTGTATTTCTCACAGTAAGTTCTTTCAGTTAATTCTGCCACTGAGTTAAGGTACCCAGAGGAGAAATAAAAAAGCTGTGCTTGGAAAATATTTTTCTTTGACTGCTGGACATTGCAGGATCTGACAAACCAAGGGACAAGCACCCCATATCAAGAACAGCTGCATAAACATCCTGAGCACAAGAAATTAATCATAATAAAAGGCTTTAAATTTTTTTTAATACAGTTAGGTACCAAAGATAAAAGGGTTATTTCCCAGAATCATTCCTGTTTGGCATGGATCCTGATTGCTTAGATGAAGAACTTTTATTATTGAGCTTTTCATAACCTCTAACCTCAAAATCTGGGGAATGCCTTACATGGAAAATACAGAACACAGTAAAATTGCAAGTGTTCCTGGATTTTGTGTTCCTTCACACCAGTATTCCTTCCTGCTCCTCAACAACTCACCCCAGGGCCATGCAGGCAGCAGTGTCTGAAGGCTGCTCTCAAGCCAACTCTTGGCTAATAGAAATATTTCTGAAAGTTGGGTGGGACTGAACCAAGCAAAGTAAATTGCTCTTTAAGCCTACCCAGATTTGCCTCTACTTGTATAAGATTGTGAATTGAGTGCTCAAGGATTTCAGGCTTCTCCCATATTGATTGATGTTTCAGATATTCTTGCTTTCAGTGCTCAAAAGCTGTTGGCTGCCAATATTGATTGTGTTCTTTGTGTGGTTCTACAACACAAGCCCATTCTGCTGCATGGATGGAGAGGCCATGAGAGTTCAGTGCGTCTTCTGGAGCCAAAGTGACCTGGGACTGGCAGCCTGACCCTGGGCAGAGCAGTGTCCACTCACCTCCAGGTTCCAGCTGAGGCTGGTGCAGGAGGCAGGAGAAGGAGGAGGAGAAATTCTCTCCTGCTGCCAAAATACAGCACAAGCACAAACACTGCAGCCACTTGACACCTGTGCTCACCCTGAAATTTCAAGCAGCAGGGAAATGAAACTAAACTGAGAATGAGGCAGAAGGGAGTTCTGCCCTGTGCTGGCAGGGACAGGGCAGGGCAGCACAGCTGGGATGTCACCAGCTGGTGCCAGAGGCTCATGGCAGCAGCTGCTCCTGAGGCAGGGAGGTCAGGAAGCTGCCTCCATCCCCATCTGCCAGGGCTGTGTCCAGTCCCAAGCTATCTCTACATTATTATTAATTCACCACATACCAGCACTGCCTCTAAGCTCATCCTGTAGGCTATACAGACAGAAGATAAATTCTAGGGATAAACTTGTTCTGTGATGGCCTTTAGCATTAAAATATATATTTATACACATATAAAGCTATTAAGTGCAAGAGGGGAAACTGATATTTGGGGATGGGAGGAAGACTTGCAGCTCAGTTCTACAGAGTGTTCACTCAGAGAAACAGCCCCATTGAAATTATCATGCAAATCTGGAGGCTTTTCAGCAATTTCAGCTAAATCCTTCAGGCTTGTGTGCACAGAGAGGTTAATTTGGTTTCAAGCAGTATGGATTAAAAGCAGAGCAGTTATTCCTGATTAATTCCTCTGTGATCACTTCTATTTTGGAATAAAAATGCTTGACTCTGAACCAACCCAACTCATCCCCAGCCTGGTTTAGATACATTAACAATCAGTCAGTCTTTCCCAGCTGACAGTATTTGTAAAGACAATTAGTTGGGAACAGTCAGGAATTGCCTCACAGACAGTCAAGCCTTTACTAGGTCAGGAAAAAAAACTTAACATATGGAATATTTCCTAGATGAGACTCAGATACCAATTAGATCATTAATAAGTTCAGGATAATTATGTTCTCTTTCATGAGCTAACTTTTGATCTAACCCACAATAAGAACTTGACCACTGATTTTAGAGGAAGTTTTTCCAAGAATTAGAGGAAAAAAAGTTATCAGACTTTCAGCAATGATTCCAGGGGAGTCATTTACACAGGAAAGGGTGTCAGAACTGACTCTTTATTTCCATGTAACTAGTTAAAAATTTTATCAGTTGGAAAGAAAGTTTTATAGGAGGGAAAGCATTGAAGGTCTTGAGTTGCTTGTAATTCATATTTTTAGCTAGAATTTTAGGGATACACTTGTTCTGTGATGGCCTTTAGAATAAAAATAAATAAATAAATAAACATATATATATATATATATATATATATATAAAGTTATTAAGTGCAAGAGGGGAAACTGATATTTGGGAATGGAGGAAGACTTGCAGCTCACTTTGCAGACTTTAATCTAGTGTAACAAGCAGTGAAATGAAAATAGTGAGAAATCCAAACATTTCATCAGTAGGAAACTAAAAGTGCAGAGAGATCTTTGCCTCTGAAGAGCAGCTGACAACCACAATAGAGCACAGCCCAGAACAACTAAAACTGGAGGTAAGGGATCAACAAACTGCCTGTGGGTTCAGGGGATGCTCTGGGGCCTTCCACTGGAAATATCTAGAAGCTGACTCCTGAGCTGCAGTGAAAGCCTCCACTCCTGCCTTCTGCAGGAGTGATGCCTGCACTGGCTCTGTGCAAATCTGTGATCCTATAAATCAATTCTCCTCTGCAGAATGCAGATACCTCCGAAAGGGAACATGGCAGCTCTGCAGGTGCTTATGGCAACACTGCAGGGCAGGCTGGGAGACAAAGTAAAGGACAATTAGCTAAGGTGGAATATCTGGTCCTGTTGCAACTCATTCAGAGAAACTCCAGCAAAACATCTCCCTCCTCCTACCCTGCAGGCAAAACTTTCACCTACCATATTCACATCCCACTCACCACAAACTCTTTCTCAAAACCATGCCTTGCCCAAGCTGATTTCAGAGAGACTAATAGTGAAAACTACCTTTCTAAATCTCAGTGTAGTAGATGAAGAAATGAGGAATTAACTACTTGGCCAAATTAAGTAAGCAATAATAAGTGAATCTTAAAAAGCTGGAAGTTTTAGTCCAAAGCACCTTTCAAGTATCTGCTGTCACTCTCAGCCTGGCTTGCTGCCGTGTCCTACAAGACTCAGGGATTGTTAATAATCTACATCAATTTACAGTCTCTCAGGTCAGGAAGATTAGAATAAGAGGTGGATCAAGTAATATGAAAAATAAAATTAGGATCTTTGGGCAGTAGACACCATATAAATATTAGCCCATCAGTCACTGTTGTTCACTGCTTGTGAAGTACAGCAGGCAACACAGGATAGGGCAGGAGGGGGCTGGTCACCAGGCTGCAAATGGACAGAGCTGCCAAGCTATAAATATGCTGATGTATTTTTACACTTGTTGTGGCAAAGTCAGGATGGTCGTTGTGATGCTGGAATGTTGCTGGGGCCGTTTTCTAATTATAATTAGATTCTGATACTTTTCCAGTGTCATTATCAGAGACACAGTCACGTGTGCTTGCTTTTAAATGCTACTGGCCCTGCTAATTATTCTGGGCACAAGGGAACTCCACAGGCAGAGAGGAAATAATTCCAGTCCCAGGAGCGCCTCCTTCAGATGTGGGTACCACTCTGACACTGTCACAGCCCACAGCAAGGACATACTGCAGGATGCTGTGCTGATTTTTGGATGCCAGTTTCAGTGAACACCCCTCCAACAGCACACCTCAGAGGATGCTGGCAGCCTCTCTGCAGGTGCTCTTTCCTTGCCCTCACCTGCTGGTGCCCTCATGTCTGTAGGCTCTTTTGCGCATGTGGATACAAAGGCAGGACTTGAAAGAAAATGTACTGAAACATTTTCAGAATGCAAAATTAAATGACACCTGTCACTATAAAATGACTTGCTGAAGCAGCCACACTTAAACATTGTTACCTTACCTGAGCATCTGATGCTGCAAGGGTTTTTCATTTTTTCTTGGAGCACCATTGTTCTGCATCTCACAAGTACCGCCACAGGGACCGTCCCAAAGAAACTGTGAGGAGCTATGCCCAGGAAAAACAGAACGCTGGACTTTGTGGGTGTAGCTGATGTGCAGAAAGATTCCAGCTGAAAGCATTAGAGGACTTACTGGACCAGTTCCCCATCTGCAAATCCACTGGAAAGTGGAATTAAATGATGGGACTTAACAGCTAGGGAGAACCACACTGTCTCTGCTTAATCTTCCTACAGGATAACACAACCAGGACAAGGGCAGGAAACATCCTACCACACGGATATAACACTTCAGGACTATTTTTTCTGGAATTCTATGCTACCAGTGGTATTTCTGACTTTAAGCAAATAGTAGGAAGAAATTTGAGATGTTTCAGTGTAAATGTGTAAATGCTTCCAGAAGCTTTGGCCATTCAGCCCCAAGCACTGCTCTTCCTGATCAGGTTTGATTGATGCTCAGGTACCTCAGTGTGCACTTCAGCTCCTTGATACCAAGCCTGGAGATTCCAGATTCTGCATCTTACACCATTCCCAGGGTGCATCCCATGCTTGGGAGCGGCCTCTGGAACATAAAGACCCCTAGTCCCCCAGACCCCACAAACTCCCTTGCATTCAGAGGGATGTATCTATAGGTATTCTGCATTCCCTTGTGTTTGTGTCTGAATGAACCACTGGAGCTTCAGAGGGGAAAGTACTGCTTTTATCAGCTGCAGATTCTTCTTTCTGTGTTCTTTCTGTGTTAGAGGAAAAACTGATTGACCTGACTCTTGCACTCAAAATTCCACAGTAACTATTTATAGTTTTCCCTAATTACACTGGCTTTATGTCCAGAAAACAAGGTGTTAGTGCCCAGTGTCTGTCTTGCTTTGCTCAGCATCAACCACTGAGTTCTATTTTCCCTTTTTTCAATAGCTCTTCCCCTTCCTGATAATAATTATGATACCTTTCAAACATTTGTAGATTGTTTTAAGTCACCTTTTAATCACCTTTTCCAGCCAGGGCACATATACTTAGCTCCATTAATCTTACTTTATTTAGCTGCCATACTGCAGGGCAAGATGCTCCCATCAAATAACCCTTCACCTTCCTGGCTCTGTAGGAATATAAATTACTCTCAGTCCCAGGGGTACTGGTCACCTCTGCAGCCCAGGGTGTTCCAGAGAAGTGTGCAGGCCAGGATGATGGAGGAGAGCATTTCACCCCACTTTACAGCTTGGAAATATAGGGAAACCATACAAAAGAACCCTTTTTGCTTTTAAAAATATGGTATACATCCTCTAAAGCAGGAAAGTTAATTAGCCTGGCTGCTCTGACAGTTTTCTCCTGGGAACAAAACTTCCACTCCTTCAGTGATCAGAACTTTTTAATCCTGGTGCCAAACACATTTCTCTGAATTAATATTGGTGGAATGAAAAGACTTTCTTCTCTGCTTCAGCCTTCTCTCCCAGGATAAATCTTTTTGGAATTTGCTTTACATATTGTGCTTTTGAATGTTCTTTTAAATGTTAAAAAATGACTGTGTGAGAATGTTGCCTTCTCTTTAACAAAATTTTCTGCATATTTTCCTCCATTGTTACCAGTGCAGTTCCAGCAGTGTTAACAATGGGAACCCTAGAGCAAATGGTCTGGCACCAGCACTTGTCATCCAACTATGGCTGGTCAAAAATGTGTTTGAAAAGTGGCCTCGTGGTTTTTTTAAGTGTGTTGTTTTCAGTAAGCACTTCCAAATGATTTTTAAAAATCAATAAATAAAAAAATCCAATATTTAGATGTCTTTTAATCAGAAAGATATTGAGGGGATTCTGGACTTTTTGGGAAAGCCTATGGTGGTGAATAAAGGAAAGTATTGTGTTCCATCACCTGCCTTTTTCTTGGCTGGGGGAAGGAAGTTAATGCAAATAAAAGAACAGGAGGGTATGGGTCTCTTCATTCACAATGAACTGAAGCATTTTTTTAAATTCAAAATCACTAACAAAATGGGGAAAAAGTCATAAACCTTCTGATGTCTTTTAAAATTCATTTAATGCATATTCCTTCTCTTTGTATCACAGAGTGTCAGTATAATATGGCCCCTTGTGATGACAGCGAGTGAGCAAGTTTGCAAGTTTGTAAGAAGCTTTGGACACTAAGGTAAGGAGACCTTAGCTAAATTCAGCAAAGGCAGGAAATATTTAAATATGTTTCTAGCACTGGTGGAAGAAGTGTAGCAGCAAAGCTCTCTGGTGAAAGCTCTGCAGGCAGCCAGAATGGTCCCCTCTGATATTAGAATTTAGTAATCTACAAAAGCTGCTTCCATTCATTGGAAACTACTGATACATTTTTCCATTTTGCAAACACCTAATTTCCTTTGTTACCACAAATCTCTGCTGCGACTAAAACACAGCAAAAGCACTTGCTCTGAAATCCCTCAGCTGTGCCTTCCCATAGCCATGGAAACAGAGTTTTGCATGCCCGGGGCAAGGAAAGGTGGATTTGTCAGTGTTTTTCCTTTTCCTTGCAACCTGTCACAAAGTCTAACTGCTTCTTGTGACTATGCAAATCAAGATCCTGGACTTAGACAATTTTTATTTCAACTCAGACCAAGGCCACACCTGGGCACTTGCCTGGCCTTCCTCAGTGAATTGGTTTTTACTCACTTCTCATAATGAATTTAAGTCGTCAGCTGTTAATACTTCTGCAAACCTACTGCTTCCTTCCTGGTGTTAGGCGAGGATTCAGAGGACCCAGTTAATGCTCACAGCTCGATCCAATTTAAGAAGAGGATTTCGAGCTCAATTAGGTTGCTTACTGGCTGCTTCTGAAGCCGAGCTGGGACTAAACTCTGTGAGAACCTTCCATTGGGTCAGACTGAAATAACCCAAGATACGTCGGTGCACCTGAACAAAAGCTCTTCTCCACTGTTGATTTAATGCTCTACAATCCCAGTGGCCCTGTGGAGATGCGTGCAGCTGTATAAGAACCTGCTTTTACAATACAGCCCCCCTTTTTTTTTTTTTTTCTTTTTTTTCCTTTTTTTTAAATGCACTTGTAAAGTAACGTTATTAATAGTTTGTGATCTACTGCTCTTTTCATCTGAGGATCTCTCACAAAGCATTTTAAGAGACTGAATCAATTTTCAAAACACTCCTATGTAATACTATCCCAATTTTACTGGAAGCAGTACTAAGGCAGTGAGAGGCAATTTTCCCAAGGGCTCATTGGTGGTGTCAGAAATAGAGACCTAGACTTGGACTCCAAATACAGCTGACATTCTCATCCCATGGCTGAAAACTAAATGCAGGAGTCCCCACTTTAACACTGAACATACCTTCTGTCTTGTGCTTCCTAAATGGCTGCCTGTTGCCATGGCAACTGCAGTTCAGCTCTCTGGACCAGATTTGCTTCTGTTACATCAATGCAAATCATGAGCAAATTCATTCAAACTAATGGAGCTACCCCAGATTTCCATGGTCAAGGGAGGATACAGAGCAGATTTAGTCCCTCTGAATTTGACGTAATGTGGTGGTGATCTCTTGAGAGTGGTAAAAATTCTTTGATCATTGCAGGGGGAAAAAGGATGAAGCATATCTTACAACAAAGATATAAAAAGAAAATCTCAGAACTTTGACTTTGGAGTGACCTGCCATTCTCAGATCTATGTCTGACCATTACCAATGGAAGGCTTTATTGTTCCCAAAGAAGTGTTCTGCTTCCCCCTTGCACTGAGCAAAGACCATATTCATGCTTTTACAGTGAGAATAAGGGATGGTGGAGAATGGAGTCAAAGAATCTACAGAAGGATAGTGGACAAGACCAGTTTGTGCTGCTGTTTGCAGGACACGTCTCATAGGGATGAGGGAGATGGCAACAAGTCCTCAGGTTGCCTCCTTGTGGTCTCTTCCCAGAGGGGAAGGGAATGCCTGATGGAATGGCAACTCAAATAAACAAATTCTTCATGTCTGCCACAATACTGCAAGGGCCTGGCATGCTGCTTACCAGGGAAATGGAAGAAATGTGGGGGGCAATACATGAAACAGGGAGAGCTCTTCTAGCAATAGTAACCATTGCCTCAAAGCTGCCCCATTTCCTGGACCAGAGGGCAAAACTGCGACTGGCACAGCCAGTGTCCCCTCCAGTCACACACAGCCTTTGTGCAGTGAGAACTCGAGGCTGGCACGAGGGAGGAAGAGCAGGGCAAAGTACAGAACTGGGGCATCTCAAACGCTTAGGAGCTGGTTGGTCACCCTGCACTTGGGCTAACACACACATTCTAATTTGAGATGAACTTCTCCTGTGATCCTGGAAAGCAAACCATCCCATCCTGTGCCCAAAGCTGGGGAGGCATCTGCTGTTTCATACAGCTCACACAGACACTGGAAATATCCTCCCATAAAGCTCAGTCTGTCACACTAGCAGGGGTTATGCTGTTACTCTTGCTGCACTTCAAACACTTTAATCTGGAGTTATTTACCTTCATGAATTAATATTCAACCTTTCCAAGCTGCCAGTCATGCATATCACACTGTCCCTGACTGCTCAAGGTAAACCCTTTGGATCAGGTAGATTCAGCACTCAGAGGAGATGTTACCACCACGGCAAAACTGATGCAAATTTTTCAAGTGGAACTCCTGAAAAATCAAAACAGGAGCTGGGAAGTCCCTGTGCAGCAAGGTCTGGCACCATCTGCTGTTCCTTATGGCAGAAATCCTGCTGAGCTTTCAGAGCTGTTTATGCATTTGTGCTGCAAAAAACTTGTCCTGATCTGGGGACAAGGGGCACCTGGCAGTGACACTGGGCAGGAGCAGGACTCAGCACCCAGTTTGGAGGAGCACAGACACTGTTCCAGAGGTCACTGCAAGACTGATCCTTGCACATTTCGAAGCTAGAGCAAAGACTGGCTTTGGAAAGCAGAGCTGATCACACAAACTAAACACAGTGACCCTGCTGAACACCCCAGAGCTGCATCAGGCTTGTGCATGGTCAGCCAGGCTGTGGTTTGGATACATTTCATAACACTCAGTATCTCCTGCAAAACAAACATAATTTTTTGCCCACTTCAAAATAAGAGGTCTATACTCTGATGCAGTATCTCATCACATGCTAAAATTTGTATTAGTCCTCTTTACCAAAAGCCTGAGCTGATTTCAAGCTTTTAAAGAAATCCCATGAACATGAGGTTCAGGCTGAGGGACCAAGGTAAGCACTTTCCACATCTGCTACTGGAAAGAGCAACCAAGCAAAAAATGACTGGAGATAATGCAGAAATTAGGTTTCTACATTGTGAACATTTCCAGTTTCTTGGGAAGACATGAATCCAATTTTTTTTAAGCAATTTTCAAGTTCTACCCAAAATATTGGGTAAAAAGCTTGAAAATACAACATAAAATTGAGTTGTCATAAGAGAAATAAACATCAAATTTGCTCTTAAAAACAAATTTGTGATTTTTATGTCCACTTCATTACATTTTGAAGGCACAACCTGTAAGATTTAAGTACTTGATGTTAATAATAGTACAGCAATCACTATGAGACAACAATATCTATCCATGTATGATAAGGGCAAAAACTGACTTCTCTGTTTAAGTCAGAACACAATAATCTCCCACACAATTCCCTTGAAGATTTATACTCACAAAATGGAGGCTCTTCACTGACTCAGGAAGTCCTGCCACTCTACAAGATTACCATAATTTGAATGGACAAAATGTTTACAAGGAAAGGCAAAAAATCTCAAGATTTGAATTTGCTCATCATTGTTAAAAGGTTGAAAATTAGGCAGTCATGTTAATGTTGGAAACACTCTTTGTAAATAGGTGCTTGAAAAAGGACTTTGCTCCTGTAGAAATGGGATTGTTTCTAGGTCTGATGGAAACATCAAAAAATGAGTACTTGCACTTCCAGGTGATCCAAACAAGCTCATTTTCTCAGAGACCTTGGAAGAGGAATATTTGAGGATTATTGTCTCAAAAGTTTACAGAGTGATCCTCTGCTCCTCACACTGATTTTCACAGACTGCTGTGCTCTGTAGGGAGTAGCTGAGACATTGTGAGTGTTCTGTGTGTAAGAATGGCAAGAAACATTGCTTGGATCTGTGTTTTACCAGTATTTTTTGCATCCAAACTACAGAGTTTCCCTATTTTTTCCTCCCAGGCATCTCTGAGCACAGCCCTAAACCAGGACACCTCACTGGGCATGGTCCCCCATTCCTCATGGCTGCCTGTGCAAACAGTGCAGTCACACCAATTCTTTGGACTGAAGCTGTAAAAGGAGCTTTTCAAGGTCAGAAAATATCAGAAGGCTGAATGATGATCCCTCTGTGAGAAGGCCTGGTACCAGTGACTTTGCCAACACCGCTTGTTCTTGCTGACTTCGCCCTGATTTTCTCAGGCATTGCTCACTGCCGTTTTTCTGACTATCTGACTGTTCCCAGGGGCACAGGTTGGTTACAGTAACATTTGGAACACAAAAGGATGGAAGCTGAAAACTCTGTGTCAGCTAAATATATCTATCTATCTATCTACAGTTTGCATAAATGAACTTTACCCGTGAAAGTCAAGAGTGTACCGCACACTGGGGTATGTGAGTCCTCTCGCCTCTCCTCAGCAATGAGACAGATCAACAAAACAAAAACATCCACAGACAAACCAGGGCCTAATTACATGACTGTGCCAAAACTGGAGAGCCATAAAAAGGGAGCAGCAGCAGCAGCAGTAAATTATCTCAGCTGCTGCATGAAAATAGAAAAAAACAGTGTTTGGCTATCATGTTCTCTAGCATGGCTTGAGTTGGTAATTTCCCATTTTGCACGGCTTTTTGGTTTTGTGAACTCAAAGTTCTTTTTTTCCCCATAGTAAAACTCATCCTGTCCTCATTCCATGGTCTCCAACGTTCAAACTGCACCTTCCTCCAGCACAGCTCTGCCCCACACCTACACCATGCAGTGGGAACCATGCAGAGGCCTCTCAGCTGGCTAAGACCAGGCAGGGCAAGGGTAGAGCTAAGTCAGATATTATCCCAACATGCCATTATTCTCCTCAGAAGCGAGTCTATTGCCGTGAAAAATTCAGATCAATTAAAGTCAGTGTAACATGGATGCTTAAAGGGAGGAGGAGGACGCTTTGCTGAACTCCAGGTGAATTTCCAGCGAGGCCAAAGTTGTCTCACACAAGAAACCAGGGTATAAACCCTCTCCTCAGAGATGGGCCAGGTGGGTAAGCCCTCTTACCTTCCCAATGGAGACCAATTGCCAAAAGCTGTAAAACCAGTGAGAAATTCACAGTCCCACTCCACCAGCATTTAGTCTTTATAATAAATTTAAGAATAAAACACAGAAATAAATGGTAAAAAGAGGGGAGTAGGGATCTCAGTGATCCAACCTATGTCAAAACACAAACTTACTAAAGAAGGACCAGCGCTGCTGGTCACAGCTGAGCTCCTCCCCACACTCTTCCCCTGGTGCAGAGCCTGACCTACTTGATACATGTTCCTGCACTAAGGCCCCAGCACTAAGTATCTTACACCCCTCAAATCGCATTCCAGACTTATAATTGCAGAGCAGCTGTCGGCCTGAGCCCTGCCCAGGACCTCCCCATCTGTTCAGCCCATCTAGTGTTACAGCAGGGACAGCACAGAGGCTGAAACCCTATCGGATGTGGGACCGCGGACAGGACCTGCGCACGCCCACGGCGCAGGAGGTCACTGCCACACTCACATCTTGAAGGGCTTCAGGCTTCACCAGAGGAGTGGCAGAAGCTGATCAGAAGAGAGGAGAAGGGACACTGCAGGGGGATCAAATTCTGCAATATGACTCTGGCAGCTGAGTCAAAAAGACAGACATCCTTGGCTTCGCTGGGAGGGGATGTTTGACTTCTGGCAGGGCTGAGAATCATTTGAGAGTCCCTTAGAGGAAAACCTGATACCTTGACTTTCCCCAAAGCCTCCCTCTCCACATCTCTCATTATTAACTCTTTCTGTAGTAGCTGATTTTACATAATCTTAAATCATCTGTCCTGAAATGTGTACCTGGAGGTACAGATTTCTAAACTTGTGTGCCATTTCTTAGACAATGTGCTCGTGGGGCAGTACCTGTCTCTGAATCCAATGACATAGGTCTTGTCCTACAGTCATTTCCAATAATCCCAGCAAAACTCCAGATGAAAACTGATCACTTTTTATTCTGAAAAAAACCTATGGAAATATAGGGAAGGACTTAAGTATGTCACTCCATCAGATTTGCATTAATTCAGTCTCAGGGGAACATGCTTTATTTTATACTGGAGGTGGAAGTGCTTTGACTTGCTACATTGCCAACACAGACCTTAAACAAGCAGTGTACACAGTCCACATCTCCTGACTCTCAGGAGTTTTAGATCCTCCCTAACCTCAAGTCCTAAGGCACTGCAAGTGATCAGCAGGTGCTAAGATGTGAGGAACAAAGCATGGTGCCATTCTCCTCCCTCTGAAAGTGAAGAAAGGTGCTCTTGCCCTCTCAGTCCCACCCATGTTGAGAGTCCAGGCAGCTCTGTGCCAAGTTGCAGTGGTTCTTGTGCTGACAGATGTCCATGCTCAGGGCTGCTGGGGTCACTTCCCCTGTCCTGCCTTCCCAGCTGGGAAGCCTCCTTTAACCCTGCTGCTTGTGCCTCCAGTTTGCCTAACATCCCCAGCTGCTCTCAGGGTAAGAAAAATGTTTCCTGATGATCTGCCCCAGGAATTTCTGCAGATTGGGAGCTATCCATGAGAGACTCAAACCCATAACACAAGCAGCCTCTCACTGACTGGAGCTCCCCACCCCACACTCAGCACAGCCAGGATGCTCCATGCCCTGTTGTGGCAGCAGTGCCCCCGTTTGCTTGCCCTGGTCCATGTGAGATCACAGTTGCCTGCGCAGCTGTGCCCCAGTCCTTGTGCCCTCTGTGGGCACACGTGTGTGTGCTGGTGGCTGTGAGTGCCAGGCTCCCACATGGCAGCAGACTGGAGGCAGAAGCCAGTGTCTCACAAACTCATTTCCTGGCAGATCATGGATGGGGGAAGGGACAAGCGCTCTTTGTCAGCCCACACAGTTTTACCCAGTCCAAGCCTGGATAAGCCAAACCTCTTAAAGGCACAAAATGTGTGTGCTGCCAGCAGCAGCTCTGCCCTAAGTCCCCAGGACCAGCTGGCTCGAGGGCAGCTGTGAGCTCAGCAGCTGGGCAGAAGGGATGGTGACGCACAGCACTTTATCTGGAGATCTGCTTTATCATTTGCTGTTTTAACCTCTGAGACTTTGGGTTCTGAGGGCGAGATCCTGGGCTCTGGGCATGCCTCCCCTGCACAGTCCTATCGACTCTGGTATAGTCACTGTGATGGCTCCCACCAAGACTGTGCACCAGGAGCAAACAAACCACATGCCAAAGTGCACCGTCCCTGAAATTTCTCCTATGGATCAGTTTGGAGCCACATGGTCAGAGATATTTGGAGCCAGGATTTTCCATCTGGGGCAAAGCAAACCCATTCCCCAATTTCCCTGCAGTACTGTGCCAAAGGTGCAGTTTGGTATGCTCATCACTCTGGTATGTGTTTCCTCCCTATTTGCACATGGGCATTATTCAAAGCTTTTGCAACCCCTCCAGAAAAAAAGAACCACCACAGTAAGAGGATAATGCCTCCCTGAAACCCCTAAGTTAAGAAAGGCCAACACTTCCTGACTTCTGACTCAGGAGATCTCTAATCTCAGACTGCTGGAAAGTTGTAAGTCATACCAGTCAAAGGATTACTCTGTGCTCCATTTGATCTTCTGTCTTAACCAGTGGTTGCTCTGTATCCTAAGGACAGGATACAGAGCAACAAGGTTTTTAGCCTGCTCCAGAAAGCCTGTTCTTATAACAAATAAAGGGATATATTTTACTGAACAGCTGCTGCCTCCACATTTCTAAGTGGCAATAAGGAGTGGAGCTGAAAGGGCAACATGTCCTTTACTCTAGATCTCCAGCCAAGTCCACAGGCACAGCTTCCACTCACAGACAAGCAGGAATGCTCATGTGGACATTCAGGATTTCAGGGCATTTGGGCAGTCACACATGTAGCAACACGTGAGAAATCTGCAGTGTGAGATGGGGTTTGCTGGCATGTGGAAAGTGACATCCCCAAACACACTTGGATTGATGTCCCCAAGCTCGGTTCAAGGACTGGCACCAGACTTCCCACACAGAGGTTCTGAAAAAATTCCCTGATACCGGGTACTGGAGAAGGAGAGAGGAAAGCACACTCTGCCATTACAAATCACAAGCATGATGTCAGATTTGGTGACATCCAGAGGACCACATCAGTCCACCATAAACGATTCAGCTCCTTTTTGGATAATTCCTGAGAGCCAGCCTTTGTTCTGAGCATCTTATGTTCAGACCCCAGCAGTGTATCACAGATACTGTCTGTGTTGTCTACTGTGCATTCACTCTGCTCCATAAAGGCATATGTAGTCCTCTCACATGAAAAATATTACCGAGGAGCAGGCAGTCTGAAATTCTCACGTATCAACAAGTCACGACACAGCCCAGTCTCCAACCGCCTGTACTTGGCTGCCTAACGCACAAATAAGAACAATCTTTCTGTCTTCTACAATGGGATTTTAGCTCATCTCAACCATCTGTTTGATTTTTTTTTCCCATAGTAACAAGTCCTTTTCGGAAAATTCCAAGGGTATCTATCTCACCACTCCTTATAAGGCATTACCTCCTCAATATCAGAAATGGTATCTTTCCTATGGACTAGAAATAGTAGTTTTCACTGATATTCGTTTTCACTGAGTAGTTTTCACTGCTCCCTTGACAGAAAAGTTTAAACTGACAGTTTTATAATGAACACTGGAAGCTGAAATTAGATCACTTGTTTAATAAACGTAAAGAGGAACAGACCTATGCCAGAGCAAGATTTCACAACATTGTATTTTTAATATCAAAAATATATTTTCTTTCTAACACTCAGAAAAGAAAGGATAGAAAAAAGAAGTCTGGAACTGACCTACTTTCTTTGCCAAATCAGCCTCTTATTGAGCCAAAACTATTCTATCAAACTTCTTATTGTTCTTAGCAAAGAGATGCCATTTCTATGAATTCAGAATGATTTGGGAAAAGCAGCCTCTCATTTTGTGACCTGAAAAATTTTATACAAGTCTTTCAAACAGTTCCAGAGCACACAAACTTAGAAAACTGCCCCTGTGAGACGATTTCTATAATCTCCTTGATCTTTCCCACTTCTGAAAGTGATAGTGGTTACAGCTGCAGAATAGAAGCTTGCCAAATGTCAGGCTTTTATCTATGGCCTCCTTAATATTTGATTTTTTTTTTAATCCCCAGTTTCTGAATTCGTGTGATAAACTGAGAAATTCTGCTTGAGTAAAATAGGAAGAAAATATTTTACCTCTCCTGATCGCAAAGTGCAGCTTCAAGATATGAACTCTGGAGGGTAGAACACCAGACAACAAATAAAAGAAGTAAAATCTTTTTATTATTTTTAAAATGCAAATGCAAACCTCACAATTGTCTGGAGCCCCATGCATGATGCCACGAGTGCTGGGAGTTGAATGAATTAAGCTCATTCCCAAACATCTGATTGAGAAACAAGGGGTTTGTGCACAGCTTGAATTACTTAATTTCTCAATTCAAGAATTCACAGGCAGCAACTACTTTTCTGGGGAGGTGATGGGGTTTGGAGGAACAGTTTTTGGGGGGGGGTGTCCTTCTTGGTGCCGTCTGAGGATGCACACACAGTGCCCAAAGCCCTCCCTGTCACCTACCCCTTGCCTTTCATGCCAAGTTTGATCCTCAGCCTGGGATTATGTATTTCCACCTACTGATGTCAACTGCTAAGTGAGTCATGGGAGGATCTGAATAGCAACCACATGAGTGATCTTCTCGAGAAAGGAGGGAGCACTCAGGACAGTCCCCCTTACAGCTGGGAGAAGGAGGAGGCTGCCACCCAAACATCATGACACTCAGATAAAGATGGGGTGAAAGGAATGGAATGGGGTCATTAGTGAAGGTACCATCTCCCCAGAAAACAGAACCTCGGCAAAACATGGCCTTGACTCTGATCTGAAAGAGAGGCACATCCACAACAAGCTACACTTTAGGTGATAGCTCACAAAGATCAGCAGCTCTAAAAATTAGTAACAATTTTAAAATAGCAGGCACAATAATTTTTGCAAAGGCATCCCAACTTGCAGTGTTTTTTGACAGTCTTGTATATAATTTCTTTTTTAGGGGAAAATTTTCATTCCTCCTCCCCATATCTAAGAAGACAGCAAATATTTGACTGTTTCACTGCACAGATCCATTTTTCAGGATCGATCCTGTTCCATCCTGATTAAATCATAAATGCTTTGCTGGAACAAAGAATGTGCATAACAACCTTTGCTTGTGTCTTCAGAAGTTTGTTTTGGAGCCAATCTCCTTGCACAGATAACAGAGAAAAGTCCTAAATGTACCTGTACTTTACTGTAAGAGAAGCAGAAGGGAAGCAGAGGGTTGTCAAATCACATGTACAAATGGATGCAGCTTCAGGACACTTCCTTTTCTTTTCCTTTTTTTACCTTTTGGCTTTTAAATCAGCCTTCACAGAGCACAGGCCCTTTAAAAATCCCAGCAGGAACTTTAAAAAGAAAATTAAACTGAGTTTGTTGAGACCAGGTTCCAGCTTCACAGACATCTGAAGCAGAGTGCTCTTTATGGGCTGACAGATGCAGAAGACAACAAACCCAGATGTTTAGGATTTACCACAAACATGGATCAAAATGGTAGAAATGAGAACTGTTCCAATTTATTTGGATACCTACCAATTCTAACATGTTCAGACCAAGAGTGCAGCATAAAATGCATTTCCGGCAGACAGATCTTTTGGCAAGTGCTTTAGCATCAAGAAGAAAACACTCCTGTCCTCTCATAATTTAGGCTACGGATGGAATACACAAATTTCTGCAGACCTGCTTGGATAGACAAAGCAAACTTACACATCACATCATGGGCATTTGTGCAACCCAGCAGTCTGGGATCCTGGAGGAGCACCGAGATCCTAGGAGTGACATTAAACAGGCTGGAAACAAACAGTATTTGTGGGGGACATGCTAACACCCTTATTTTTGCTCTGAAACATTTGTGAGCAACAAGTGACCCCAACAGAAGCTGCAGCTCTGTGCTTCTGTGAGCAGCAGACACAGGTGGACATTGTGATTCAGCTCAGTATTTGTATTTCTGTGCCAGAGCATGTCTAAAGCACCACTTTGCATTAAATTTTTCAGGTTATAGTATTTCCATAAATGAATACCCAGCTCAGAAAGAGCCCTGAAGAATCATAAGGAGCATTTATATCTGGTAAGTACCACAAACCCTTGTTAATGCCAAAAGCCTGCACCATGGGCCTGAAGAAATACCGAGACACTGATGCTGCACAGACCTGCAACGAAAGCCCCATTTTCAGACCTGTGTGTGCAGATGCTCCTTTTGCCTTTTGGAGATCACACAATCCCCAGGTCTCCCAGCCCAGCCAGTGCAGCCCTACCACAGCTCAGTTACCTGAGCCTGCCACAGACCCACACTTGTGCGAAAGCAGGCCCAGCCTCCCACCAGGAACTTCCAGTGGGTGTCCCATGGCAAATAATAACATTCTGTTTCTCCAGTCTAATTGCACACTTGTTCTCCCCAAAAAGAACAGCCAAGGGACAGCTCCATCACATTGACTGCTTTACACTTCTTTTGTTCCCTCCTTTTTTTCTCCAAATACATAATTTACTGTGGTTGAGGGAGCCTGCTGAGTGGGTATCTGTAATAAGCTCCTTCTGGGAGCAGCTGGACTGGTGCAGGCTGAATGCAAAGGCAGCCCCAGCTCCCTCAGCCGGGCTCTGGCTGCCCTGGTGGCACCCACCCATCCCTCCTCCTTCTCCTGCACTGCCTGAACATTCTGTGCTGCTGCTGCCTGGGATGTCACCACGAATAAGTACAACTGTCAGATTAAATCACCGCCTGGGTGGGATCTGCTGAGCCTACGACACACATTCCGGGCACCTAAGTCCTGCCAGGGAATCTGTCCAAGAAAGAGATCTAACTGGAGCTGCTGCACATGGCAAAGCAGCTTTGGGGCTACAGGAGGAAATATGTTCTGCCCTGTGTCAAAAGGGCTACAAGGGGTGGAGGGGGAGGCATACAGAGGATGGATACAGACTCTTTCTGCTGTGAATGCACTTGTAGAATAACTGTGTTTAAGTCCCCGGAGGTTCAGAGCAAGAGATGAACTGATAGCTGCTGCTGACAAAGCAGAACCTTTGTGTGCTGGGAGCACAGGTGAGTCTGTGGGCCCTAAGCAGAGGTGGTCAGAGGGATGGCAAAGGTTTACTGCTGCCACCTGACATCCAGAAAGGGTCAGACTTATCTAGGAGCCTCCCCTGATGACAACCCCCACTGCAAGTTCTAGCTGCTGGGGAGAAAGGCCTGGGTTACTCCACCCCACCAAAGCCCTCCCAGCTGCTGGGGCTGTGATGTTGCATCCATGCATTGTCCATCCTAGCCTGGGTTCAGGGCATATTCTTCCAAACTGTCCTTCCATGGCACTCCCTGGGCCAATCCTCTCAGCAAGCAGATGTATCAGTCTCCTTTTCTAACAGCTTCTGGAAGCTCTGGCTGAACTTGTCTGCATGCCTTGTCTCCCCCATTACTCCATTTCATCAATGGTTCACCAGAACTCTGCTCCACATGGCTTACCCAGATCTTGGGGAAAAAAACCATGAAGTGGTAAGCAAACATAGTTGTTGGGAAGATGAGGGAAGAGAAGTCATGTGGACACTCTCCCTCTCACTTGAAGGTTTCTTTCATGTGCAAATATGAGCAGACTTACTCTATGCCTGCAGTGCCAGCCACAACTCTGTCACCACCAATTCTACGTGTGCTAATGCCTTTAACATTTTGTGTTGATCACTTTTCCTCCCACTTTAAATATTTTTCCTGTCACCAAGGGTTTTTGAAAACCATGCTGTTTGAAAATTGGCTTTCTTACATACGTTTGCCACCTGCCTGTGCATGGAATGCTATTTTTTATGAATATTTACTGCTGTGCTGTAGCTCAGCACAGGGAAAGAGGAGCCCTACTTGCCCTTGCTTTGACCTTTGGTCACTGTGGCACCAGGACAAAGTTCTATCTCTAAGTGGCTTCATTCATGGCTGACTGTTTAATTAGGCAAAGTGGCACAGTTTAAATAAACTTCCTTTGAACGTGCTCATTGAATGAATAGTAATGACAATATCACTTTATTATAATACTGTGTCTTCTACCCAATGCCTTGACAATGCTTCACAAAGAGGGAAAATTTTATTTATCTTTCTGTTTATGAAGATAAGTGTAGAAAAAGTGAAGTATAAAAAGGTGAAACTTCTGCAGAAGACTTTGGTAGAGACAAGGGAGCAGAACCTAATGGGAACACTGCCAGACTCTGGCCCTGACTACTACAGCTGACAAACACAAAATGGGTGCCCATAGACCTAAGCTCAAAGTGTGCTGCTCTCTTAGGAGAATCCCAACGCCACCACTGTTTTCTTCCTGCCACTGAAATAGAGTACAAACAGTACTGTGGCTGTGTCTGTAGCCTAATCAAAACTGTGAGGTCCTTAATTAGGGCAACTGAAAGGCTGACTGACCTTTATCTGATCACAGGAATGGCCTTCTGGCCAAGAAGCTGCTTTATGGTCCCCAAAAGCCACCTAAGAATCCATGTGCTTCCAGGACTAAGCTGCTGATCCACATGGCAGTTAGTGTCTCTTGGAGGTGAGGAGTGACATGTACCCCCACATTTTAGCCACACTTCTCTGCTTTCTCTGGGTCTGGTTCAGCAGCAATGGAGACTTGCCTTGGACATGTTGAACAGCCACGTGCTGGGGTTCTGTGAGGTGAGCCAAGCCAAGCAGTGTGGTGCTTCTAAGTGAAGGAAGGAAGGAAGGAAAGAAACTGATCAGGAATATGTAGAGAAGAGGGCAACAACAAAATAAAGAGGGAGTTCTAAACACGCTAGGAAGATAAAACTGAGATTAAAAGGAAGGAGAACTACAGACACAAAAAGAAACTGGACATAGATGGCCACATCTGCACTCGGCACATCCATGGGGTTTGCCAAGGCATTAGAAGGAAGATCCAGTTAAAATGAAAGGCAGAAGACTGGTGCCTTCAGCAGAGCACTGCTCTCTGTGAGATCCCTCAGCACGCGCCTGGTGCTGTCGCCGCCCCGGCGCTGTCCCGGCCGAGCCGTTCTGCAGGACACCCTGCAGAGCAGCAGAGATTTGTAACACGCTGGGGGGGAGAGGAAAATGATGGGGCAGGGAAATGCTGGGCCTCACAGTGGGAGGCATGACTAACAACCAGACAACCCAAAGCATCCGACCTCAAAGAGCTGTGTACAGGGGACACTGGGTCTGCAATTTTTGCTAGGCTTACAGAAAGGAATGTAAGCCTAATTTGTGGCAGTGGGAAGCCACTGGGGATTCAGGGAAATTAGTAAAAGGAGGTGTTGCTGCACTACTTTATAGGAACTTGACACAATGTTCAAATGCTGTCTGTTGGGAGCCTGGATTACTTTATTATTTTTTTTTAATAACTCCAGAGGGCTTTCTTTTGCAAAGGAACTCAAGCTGAGATGGTAGATTTGTATGTTCACCATTCATTTGCAGGAAGAATTGTTTGATGGATGCTGAAGTTTGTGTTTCTTTTGCAATGAGAATTGTTGGAATGTTTTATGGCCCAGATATGTGTTCTTATTTTCACCATGCAGTTATGTAAGACTCTGAAATAATAAAATAATGCTGGCTTTTCAAAGGAAAGAAGTGGCTGCATGTGCTTGCAGTATGATGGCCTGTATGTGGTACCCAGTGAACAGCACAAAGGGTACCCTGATCTGAAGGGCCCATTGTGATGGGTCCCTGACATCCACCAAGATTCTTTGTTCTACCATTGGGAAATGAGAAGGAATCTGTGTTTTGGAAGCACAAAGGATTACTGGATTTGTGTGTGTGCAATAGGATGTACAGGTGTGAGTTGACATCGAAGTGTACATCTCTGATGCTCTTATGTGTATACTTTGGGGGAAAGAGAAAGGGGATATTTCCAGCACTGAGAAGATCTAGTAATTTCTGCTGTTCGCCTGATTTCCTGTGTATTCATTGCATTTTTTAACCCAAGGATACTTCATTTTACAGAGGAATGGACAAAAAAATGGACATAAAGGGAACTGAAATATTAGCTTGTCATCTAGTCCAAAGTATTTCATCAAGCACAGCACAACTGATTTCTCTATTTCCTGTTGCTCCCTGAGATGCAGCTGTCTGGTCAAGTTCTTATGTCCTGATATGCTGATTCCATACTGGTCCTGGGCATCTTGATACACAACCAAAGTACACTACATGAAAGTTTACTTTTTGCTTAAATTACCTTGCTACAGGCCAAGATGATTTACTTCTGTTCCCTCTTCTCTGGCTAACAAATATAACTGATGCTTCATTTCCTTTCCTCAGCAGTAATAGAAGGTTGCATAAACTGTTTCCCAATATACTGTGTTGTAACATGATGGGCTGGGTATTAAAATAAAGAGCAATAAACAATATAAGATAAGCGGTTAAATTAGTGCACTGCAAAGACTGGGAAACCAAGCAAGAGAGACTCGGGAATTCCAAAGGAACTATACTCTTTTTCTGCCCTTTTTTGAATGTGAATTCAGAATGACTCCATTAATTACAAAGAAATCTCTGGTGAAGATTTGCCAGGCTGAGAAATTAAATTGCAGTCTACACTGTTTTAAAAAAATACAGAGATTTTTTTTTCTAATGAAGCTTTGTTTCTTCAGCAAGTTTCTACCCACTGCTGTTGGTCTGCTACTCAGTTAAGTTGAATGAGTGTAAGTACATCCATGTAATAGAGATGTACCCATCTACAGGAGGGATTTGGGAAATAATTTTATAAAGTCTCTGTTCTTTCTCTGTGTAGAATGACCCTTTGTGTAAATGAAGGTCAGTGGGTCATTGTACATAAGAGGAAAGTCTCCCAGGGTTCTCACATGCAGTATCCACTAAATACATCCCCAAGGAAAGAAGATTTGCTGCTGCTTTCCCATATACAAGAAGCAAAAATCAACTCAAAGCTGATCAAAGCAAGAATAAGCTGCGGCTGCTCCAAGATTTTGGGAAGATACATCCAAACCCAAAACATCTACAATAATACAGGGTACTGCTTTTATGTTGCTTCCAACCATGCTGTGACCATCCCCAAGATCCTTTGCCAACATGGCTGTGAGGAAATGCAACAGATAAGATTTCCTTTGCCCTTTTAAGAGAAAGTTTGAAAGCCCAGGGAGCTCCACTGGAAGATAATGTGACACAGGCTGTCTGTGTTCTCTGAAGGATTAAGATTAATATTAGGCAGATGATTAATTCAAACAATGATAAAAAATTCCACTGGATTGTTACAAGATTTTATAAATTGGCTTTTCCTCCATTACAGTCTAGAAAATCTGAACAGATCCATTCTCAGAAGCAATTAAGATCACAATCTGGTCCTATCTTCGGGTTCCATCAGTTCGATTTCCAAATCTATTTAAACACAAATACTAGGAAACCTGAAAGAGAAGCTGTTATATTGTAAATCAATCAACTACCCTGTGAGACAGGAACTGAAACCTCTGCTTTTATTAGTAGAAAGAACTGAGTCATTTGCCATGACTACATGCTTCTGGATATGATTTACTGCTTCTGCAATTCATTACAGAAAAACACCACAAACCAGTGCACAGAGCCTTCCTTAAATTTATACCAACATATCCTGGGAACTGGAGATTGCCACAAACTGATTTTTGCATCTGAACATCCCTCTGATATTAATCTCCCTTTATATTTGCTGCACACATTTTCCTGAGCCACAAGAGAAATGTGGGAGACAGGTTGTGACATAGACCCAAAGAGGGGGGTAAACTGGCTCAGAAATGTGGATTTCTTCCTTTCAGACAAATAGCTTTCTGGACCCTGTCACAGCAATTCCTTATCTTTGCTATGAACACTTAGAAGACGGACATCGCATTAGCCAGAATATGGCTAATTGTTTTCAGAAGTTCATGACAAATGGGAAGTAGTTTAGGTCTCTCTCTGGAATGACAGGGAAAAGAACTGGAGAAAAAACCAATATCCATGAAGAAGATTGCTTCAGTCAGAGAGACCAACCATGGTTTGGTGAATACAGTGGGACCACACAGAGCTGTAATTTCAGAAAAGGTTCTACTTTGACTAGCAAGCCAGTAATGCTTTAGATCATTGTTCTATTAGTAACTATTTTCTTCATATTAGTACAACAATCACTACATTTTCCAACAGCTTCTCACGGTTGTATCATGGAAATGACTGCCTATAAATTGTATAAATATGGCTTATCATATTCTCAAAACACATAACTGAATCAGGCAACTCATTCACACCTCCTCTTCCCACCTATCTATGGTATTTCTTGGATGCTGATGACCTTGGCAGTTGAAAGCTATTTCTATATACATAATACATAGGAAACACAGAAGCATGTTGTGCCATCATAACCTCATCTGCTGAAGTTGTTATTTAATGCAATATTCCAAGAATTTGTGCTTACGGGACTCAAGGTGAATCATTTCCCTGGAAATTGTCCTTCTTTTCTTAAAATGGGAATCTTGTTTTTGGTGCTCTCTTACTCTGAGATGGTTTGGCCAGAACTGTGAAATTTAGATTTGAATGCAAACCCAACTACATTATAAGCTGTTGAAATCCCAAGGTTAATAGACAGACAGGATGACTTGAGCTCAAATTTCCCTAGACTCTGATTATGTTTGGATACAGGGAGAGTAACAGACTTGTGTAATAAGAGCAGGAGTTGAAAAAAATCTGGATCAAGCATGACCCCCTAGGCCTGCTACAACTGTACCTGCAGGAAGTGAGAAAGAGAAAACAGCTTCCCTGACATGGTGCTTGCTCCTGTGCCCCTGTTTTGGACTGTTTCAGGCTGAGCTTTGCACAGCAAAACACATCAGTCACTGCCTAAGAGCACAGGTGTGAATCCTTGGAATTGGTCCTTGCACTCCTCATCACAGTGGCAGAGCTTGGGGAGTGGTCAGACCAGGAGAGAAAAAGTAAAATAAAATGTCCAGGGCTGTACCTGCTCCTCAGCCATCCCAGAGGCCTGATGAGATCACCAAGAACTGAAAAACTGCTCACTTCCTTTGGGAGCTGAAGCTGAGCCTCCATTTCTTAAGAAACAGGAAAGGCTGGGTATCTTTGCTGCCTCAAATGGAAGCTCACTGATGCTGATGATCTGTTCTGTGGCTATTGTTTGAGCCTTCAACAAATAATTTTCTCATCATAATCTAATGACCTTATTCGACCTAACAGAGTGGTACTGAAATTCATTTCCCATAGAATCTCACACCCAAACAGTATTGTTACAGGTCTCTGTGGACTTGCACTGAAATTACTTTTCCATGTAAAGGGACATTGTTCTTTCTCCCTGCAGACTTGAAATCATTTTCTTGTTACATCTCACATATCATAGTGCTGTTGATGTCCATAGGCCACCTCTCTTCAGAATAGCTTTCCACAGAATTTCACATTTAAAGTGCTATAATCAATAACCTTAGTCTAGCACAACGTTGTTCCCCCTAAAATTACACATTCAAACAGCATCACTTCTTTTCCCTCCAGACTTGCATTTACAATCCATTTCCTACCCTAACAACATTGCAAAGGGAATGTTTTAGTTGGTGTTACATTAATGCTGCAGGCAATTTACACTCCTATGACTAGAAATTGCCATTCAGAAGCTTGTGCCCTATCTGAGTACCCATTCAAATGGGCAAAACCCTGCCATCAGAGAACAACATTCAAAATGATATGGCACGTAGCTTTCACAATAGAGCCACAACAACCTCATTGATAGTATAGTAATGTCAGGCTGTTAACTCCAAATGATCTCATTTTTATCATGCTAGAATTTACCCTCTTTTTTATGTTATTTTTCTTTCAGCTTTCTCAAATCCTTTCCCTCGCTATGAAACCTGTGGTCCCTCACTCTTCTCCCTCCTATGCTGTTTACAACTGATACTTTCTTGGACTACGGTTTTCCATTTCTCTGCTGGAATGTAATTTTAAAGACATTTGCTGATGGCCTTCTCATTTGCCTCTTTGGCCTCTTGCCTTTCAAAAGGAAGGCTCGAATTCACAGCCTATCCTGTAGTACAATCAATTCTCACCTGTCAAAACTAATCGCACGGGTTAGAAATCAGGAACTCTCAGATTTGCTTGCATGCTTTGTGTTTGTTTCTTCCTCCTCTCCAATCTGCTGTTACTTGAGCCACTGAGCAGATTTCATTTCTACACTTTTCTCTGCAAACGAGGGCCTAGAAACCTTATTTTTATGGAAGTCAAATGACAGAAATCACATGAGTTGGGGGGCTATGGCTTTAGGAGCACTAAATATCTTGAAAAGTGCATTCTGAATACTTTGTGATAAGTGACTATGCAGAGACCATAACAGGCATGGTTAGAAGTTTCCATCTGTTTTAAACCCAAAGAGCACATCAAGCATTGGGCTGGCTCCTGCACAACTACCTCTTATCTATAATTTCTTGAATCTCTGGATTTAAATATCCTGTACTAGGAAAAAAGCCTCAGATTCCTGGAGAGCAGAAAGCAGAAGAATGGCTCAAAATGTGAAATATATGCCAGAGAGGTAAAAAATAATAAAACATGATCTTCTTCCCTACAATCAACAGATTTCTCTTGAAGTGAACAAGAGAACAATTTCCCTTGTCTGCAGTATCTGACATGTATTTCAGTATGTTACCCAGCCCTTAAGGCTGATGTTGTTTGGAGTTCATTTGGACAGAAAAACTTCCCATTGACTCAGCTGTACAGTTACTGCTGCAGGGGTTCCTGCATGGAGCACACATTCCATGAGCACTGAAACCTGCACAGTTATGTCACACAGGGTTTTGTCAGCCTCTTGCTGTGTCAGCTCCTAGGGGTGGTGTTTGGGTCCACACTCAAACCCTTCCTGAGATGCCACCAAATCCCTGGCACTGAAAGTACAGCAAATCCCTCACTGAATGGCAGGGGGCTGTTTGCAGGCAAGTGGTTCCAGAGAGCAATGAGACATTTTGCCAATGAGCTTCATTTCCAGTCGGGCCCCAGTCAGGATCAGGATCTCACTGTACCTGGCACCCTACAAAGTGAGTAGAACAAAGCCATTGCCTCCAAGGGCCTACTCTGTAAAAAAACAAGCTGTAAAGTCAGGACTAGGGGCCAGGAGAAGGAAAACAGGAAAAATGAGCAGAGACCTCCACCTGCTCAGTGTTACGTGTGCTCACAAAGAATAGGGAAAATACAAACTCAGGCTCTTTTCCTGCCTGAGTCAGGCCTTGGACTTGCCCCTGAGTCATTCAACTTAGATATCCCACCTGTTATTTTTTTCATCAGTTTCTGACCCATCCTTTCTATTTGGGGATTTCTATTTTGTATAACTAAACTAAACCAGTTTGAGCCCAAACTATGATATGTGACATGTGAGAGCACTGACTGACAGCCTAGGAGAAAAAAGCTGAAGTCCTTGATTTGATTTGAATTCTATCTCAGTCCTCTTGCAGGTGAGTTCTGCAGCACTTTTGCTACCAGCAAAGCTGGTGTAGTGCTGACTTCCACATCTGGTTCAGCTGACTCTTGATAAACTAGCATTTTGGGAAGAAAAGTATTTGTCAGAAAGCTCCTGAAGTGTCCCTTAATGCCAAGCCTGCAGAACCAGACAGTTTAGCTGCTGTCCACCTTAATGGCTCTGAGTCACCTCATCTTATCTCCAAATGCTGCTCAACTCAGCATCATTAGTTGGTTGATTTCTGTCAGCCATCACAGCAAGAGTGCAGCTCAGGCTTGGATTTTGATAAATCAAGGCAGGTCTTATTTTTAAAAGTAAGTTAATCATCTGATGGGAGAAACACTTTTACATTCAGAGACACAACTCAAAGTTTTCCAAATCCAATAGATGTGCTTTAGGTAACCTTTTGTTACGGCCTGATCTATGCATTGAATGCAGCAGTTGGACCCTTTGATTTTCTCTTTCTTCCTCCAGGCACTCAATTTGTCTCTTGACACAAAGTGCACTTTAGGCAATTCTAAAATATCACAGCACTGCAGTGAGCTCTTCAAGATGTACACATGAATGCCTGGTCCCCTCCACTGAGATTCCAGTTCGAATAATGACCTTCCCAAAAACTCACGCTGATCACACACTTAGGAGGGAGAAATCCTAAAGACAATGTTATGCAGATGAACATATTAGCTAAGAGTATCTGAAATTATTCTGTGGGAAGCCCCAGGGAGCATGAATTAACAGGAGAAGCAGAGCATGTGAAAAAGCCCCTCTCAATCTCATTTTATGCTGAGTATTCAAAAACCACACACAAACTGCTTATAAACTCGTTAAGTGCTTCAAGGGGCACAATCACTATAAATCTGCGCTAACACTCCAGTCTATTCAAAATGATTTTTTAAAGTACTGTTCTGTTGATGATGTCTTTGTTTTATTTCATCTGGCTTCCGCCATTCCAGACCGGCTATGTTTTTCTTTTGTTTATGGAGAGTGTCCCAAAGCCATAAGTCTCTGAAAGTCATCAGGATTATTATTTCTGTGGAGACACAGCTCAGATGTGGACAGGCTGAGTATACAAGTGTATACAAGCTGCAAGAGATGCACATGTGTCCCTCAGCAGCTACAGGATTCAGTCCTCACACTTGCACTCCTGGAAAATTCTCCAGGTTTAGACCCTGTGCCTCACTTACTAAAATGGGTTATAGGTTGGCTATTTGCTACCTTCAGTTTCCACCTAGAAAGCTGTATCATTTAGTTGTTCTTGAAATGAGACAAACAAAGCCATCCAAAGCAGATTTAAACCAAACCAACCCAACCCAAATTTTAGTTAGAGAAGCTAAATACTACACTCAAACCCTTCCCAGCAGTGTGTTTCCAGGTGACTGTGGCTACACTTTAGGATCAAATCAGGCATGGACAGAACACAACACAATGTTAAGTGTCCAACCCCAAATTCTGCAGCTGATGGCTTGGGGAGGATTATAGAAAGCATGAGAGATACAAGCCATATGTAGGGTTGTTTATGGCCATGAAGAAAATTAAACATTAAAAGTGTCCCATGGACTGCACTCAAAAATCAGTTTAGACGAAGAAAAGAAAGTGCTTGTCTGTTTTAAAAATAAGGGTATGTATAGCTTGGGCTGCCCCTAAATGTACTTAACTGTAGCATCTGCAAGATCTACCACTCAAGAGCTGAATCTCTCAGTCACAGATGAAAAACATTAGTGCTTTCTTTTCCTCCTTATTAAGAGCTTATAGACAATTTTCCGTTCTTCTGTAACAAAAAGAATATTACTTTTTGGAAAATGTAGTAATTAATGAGGAAAGTTATATATTTCAGTTGCATAAATCCTTCCACTGCTTGTGGATGAATGCTTGGGTTTAAATACCAAATACTTTTTCTGACATCAAACACATAAAAATTTGGCTGTAAAGGGGTCATACCCACCAGAAGCTCCCTGACAGCTCAAATGTTATGTCTTATGCCAATCAAATGGAGCAATGTAGGAGATGTAACATATATTTAAGAACATGTGGACACTTCAAAACACAGACAAGTGAGGAAAATAAAACAAGAGGGAGGAGGTGTTTTATAAATAGATGAATATGGTACAGAACATATCCAGTAAGAGCATGTGCTGTCTCTCCCACCCAAAGAGAACAAACATTAGTACTGGCCTGCAATGAGATCACAGGTATTTTAGAGGATCTGGCACTGTCCCTGCAATACCCTGTGTACTGAGGCACCAGAAGAAACAGTGTGAGGAAAATGAGGGCTATATCTGGAGGCATACCAGAGAGAATTTGAACAGATACTTGGTGAAGCAAATGATTTCCAGGACTGATGCCCCTCATTGGGATTGCTACCATTGTACTCTGGGAGAATAGAGTTGGCCCTGAATGCTTTTCACCACTGAAAAGGAGATGTAATCTCCTCTAGCACAAAATGTAGCCTTTGGACGTTTTTACTGACCAACTGTGAGCCAGTACAGTCAAATGGAAAAGGGACTAAAGAAGGGTCAGAACCCTCCATTTTACCCACCTGTAAGGAGTGGCTGAAGATCAGTGAGTGAAAAGTCATTCCAGGCATGATCTATGTGAGATCAATCTTTTGAACAGGAGCGCTTTTACAGAGGAACATTCTTGATTCTTATTTCACCTATGAAGTCCTGAAAACTACAATCTTTTTTTTTTTTTTTAATTACTGTTTCTCTAGATTGAAATAATCATCATTCCTATGTGGTGAAAAGCTGGATAAACTCTTTGAGACAGTACACTTGAAATGCAGGAGTCATGAACAAAACGTCTGGGGAGGGACTACAACTCAGGGACAAAGATAGAATTTGAAGTCAATATTTTGTTAAGATCACATGAAATTGGTTGATAGAGATAACAAAGCACCACTTGCAGAGTTTAAATCAGTTTAAAGCAATATTTACATGGAATCTCCCTGCCAACTGCTGGCAAAGTGTTGAAAACAGTTACTTAGGAGAATACTCCTCTTACTCCCTGAAATCATTCACCACCCCAGAGCCCCTGTTGTCCACTGCTACTATCTAAAAAAAAGAAGAAATAAAGGAAAAAAGAAAATCGTCTGCTCACAGGGAAAACCAGAAAGTATTCTGTACCATATTAGTTAGTCATTATTATTGAAATCTTACATCAATCATAAATTGAACTGTAAAGAAAGGTTTATGCCATCTTAAGATTAATCTGAGGCATGAAATGAATTCCTATATTTATTTCCCCAAATTCTGAGCTTGCCAGATAAAAGTTTGTTTGATTTCAAATATGTACTGAAATAGACCTTAAATTTCTGATCTGAGTTTGAAAAGAAGTGTGAAGTTTCCTTCAATCTGAAGAAAAGTTTGACTTGAATCTATATTTATGTCCAGAAATCAGCTGAGGGGAAGATCCTTTTCTGAAAAACCCTTTGCAGACAAAGCTGAATTTTAATCAGAGCTCCTGCCTCTAATTCATGTTTCCTTGCAGTTGGCCTGTGAATTATGTCTCAAAAACCAATCTTAGAACCCATCATTACCTACACAAACACCCTCAAAATTAAGATAGGCTCAGCTTCCAATAACCTTTACCCACATATAGTCTGTGTTCTTTTTCACTGCTGGTATTCTCAACACCAGATTAGTGTTATTTAAGGCTGCAGAGTGACATTTTCTGTTTCTATAGAAAACACTGCACAGGCAAGAACAGAGCCAGTTACCTCACTCATCTACCATCTCGACTGATTTTGATCTCGACTGGATTGCTCTGATTGACGAATATATTCCTATGGTCCTGGGAAAATGTGTTAACTGTGCCACCTATTCCATGCCTTTTACTACAGACACTGTTACCAACAATACAATACACACAAACAGTGCCTTCACAGGTGCACTCAAAGTTCAGACTAGTCATGAATTACACCTATGAATGAGAATTGAGTAGAACATTCCTTTCTAAGTACTTAGAGGCTGGCAATGTAGGCTTCTTTAGTAAAGAAGATATTAAGCCTGAAGGATTTGGCACTAAAATGGAATTTCTTTCTGGGACAGAGACGATTTTACTGAAACTTTTGATAATTGTAGTTACTATAAGCAAGGGTTGGTAGAATCAATTATTACAAAGGTTGCTTGACACTTTCCATTCATTATAAAATCCTCTTTTCAACTGCTGCAAACATTGCCAACCTTTAGCTAGAAAGTCGGAAATTTTCCATGCTGAGTCTCTCTCTTATGCTGTTTTATTTATCTAAAGGAAAATTTTAGCCACGTCAGCCTTTACCAAGAAGGAAACTGGATAAGAATACATAATTTTGGTCATATTAAAAAAACAAAACAAAAACAAAAACAAACAAACAAAAAACCCACAACAAAACAAAAACCAAAAACAAACAAGAAAACTGACCTGGAAATCCATATTCTTCAGAAAAGATCCTGAAGGAGAAGAGAGTTTTTACTTTGGATGTCTTGTGCTGTTCTGTGAAACTCAGAAATTTTCTTGCACAGACTTTAATCAATATTTCTTGAAGGGGAAAATACTTTCAGTACCAGGTAAGGTTTGTGATAACCCAATATCTTTTTTCACTGCAGATCTTTGTTCCTTTGCAGCACCTACATGGGTAAAGGGTGTATGTGTGTGCCTGCACACTGAAACCCCTAAACTGAGCCTGCAGAACTCAGGACAGTGTTGGTGGACCTGATTTCCTTTTCCTTGCTCACTCTCATTCCTATCCCTTCCTCATATTAAAAGGCAGGGGAAGGTCCTCAACTGCCGTGTGCTTCTAAAGACCACATCACTGCTGAGCCTGCAGCACTGCTGGGGAAACTGTCCTGACACAGGAGATAAAAAGTCCAAGATGAGTAGGTAGGGAACGAAGGTGGATGAAACTCTTTGGAGAGGCAAGAAGTAGAAGATGGTCAAAAACTGAATACAGGGCTGTTCCGGATGAATGTGGATGGAGGGAGGGGGAAGAAGACAAAACAGATATTGGGACTGGGAGCTTGGAAATGCACTGAGTGGGGCTGAAGGGCAGCTGGCAGACATGGACGTGGAGATCATTTACACTGAGTATGTTCAGCCTAGTGAGGATGGTCTCTTTCCAGTACCTCTGAGGCTGATGGGGAAAGCACTTGTGCCACTAGGTTGCTGGTAATGGTGACCAAATCAAGTTCCTAGTTTGAATTGCCTTCTGGAGAAACATTTCTCACTGGGGAAATGAGCCTTCAGAGGAGAAAGTTAGATTGTAAATAAGAAGTTGTGACAAAGGCAAAGGGATGAGAACATTTTCTGCCAGGTTTCAGTGAGAGGAGATTGGGAATTCATTTGGGAGTAGAGAAATTCAGTTTCTTCTCCTCCTTATCAGTCCAGTTGTCTCCTGCAATGTGTGAGTGCTGCTCCTGCAAGACTAGATTTCACTTAGCCCTCCACCACAGTGTTTTTGTGTGTTGTTGAGCAAATGGATTAATCCACATTTCCACAACTTGTCAGTTGTCTTCTTCGGGATCCAACAGAAGACCTTAGAGTCTGATCTGCAAAACTGTTGGATAGTCACAGCAAGAACTGAATTTGGTAGGAACTGTTCTTTAAATATATAAAATATTCCATGGTACCATAAAGTCAGAGTGCCAAAAAAATCAAATCCCAGGCAATCAAAAACCTTTGGCAATGTTTTCTCTTCATCTTCATAGCTCTATTTTCCATCTGTCCAAACAGAAGTGCAGTATCCCCTCTTTTCAGTGAGGCATTGTGAAAAGAGATTATTTTGTGTCTGTAAAGCACCCAGATAAAATAACAATGACTGCTGAAGAATAGCTCGCAAGGAAATTAAGAATTCTGTGTTCAGAACAGGCTTTGAATGGTGTGCAGTAAATAAGCCATGGGTTACACACTGAACAATGAAGAAAAAGAAAATATTAAATAGCTTCTCATTAAGTGAGCAATGTCCACCTTGCACTTTAAATGGAGCAGAGATTTAATAGTATGTGAACCTGTGATTAAAGACAATACCTTAATGCATATGACACAAACATTCTAGTGAATTTGTAGCAATAACTTAAGTTCCTGCATTCCCCTAGTTTGAGTGTTTGTCTTGATCACTTTTTGAGAATGCCAAATCCTCTTAATTTAGCCCCCCACAAAAAATGGGATGCAGATCAATAAATATTAGAACAGGGAGTGGGTTCCAAAACTGGCTCAGCACAAAGTCTAAGGGTGTCTAGATTCAGTTTATATTACAGCAGCTGACCACAGCTTATTTTCCTGACCCAGGTGTCCTCAAGTTTCAAGGCTAAACAAGACTTGATTCTGCTTTGGCATCCTCTGTACTGATTTCTCCTCCCTGAGATGGGAGAGTTTCTGTGGACCTCTTCATTACCTTGGCCTCCAGAAATGTTGCAGTACTTATCCTGACAATAAATTCTACTTATTCTTGGTACGTACAGAGGATCCTGTTTAGCAATATCATTACATTAGTGTAGGGTTTTGTAGGTCTTCCTGAGCAACTTGGGAAATTCAGGACAAAAAATGCACTGTTTACTGTGAGATTACAAAGGACAGGACAGAGGAGTTACCACATCAGGGGCACAGGGCATCCCAACAGGGTCAGGACGGAGCAGGAATGGATGCAGCCTTGTTAGAACTGGAAATCTCTGAAGCCTTGTAGGCATTCTCATGTCACACCTCCTGGAGCTCTCCAGCCATGCTGAAAAGTGGACAGGAGGAAACCCAGAAAAGAGCATTGAGAGCATTTGTGCCACAGGGAAAGGTACAGGAGCATCACAAAAATGTATTCTGAGCTTTGTCTTGAGAAGCTAACTGCCATTCAACTGCTCACAGGGAACATTGGAAAAGCAGAGGCTCTAAGAGTGGAAATCAGGGAATGCACATAGAAGGTCTCATTTCCAAGGCAGACAAATCCTACAGCTGCCCCTGCTACTACAGCCTGCAGCACCACCTTGGAATTTGCTTCAGCTCTACCACATGAAGCCACAGACAAACAAGAGACCATGTGCCATTTCACTTAAAAAGCATTTATATTTGTGCTGTCCTCATGGCTGTTGGCTTCTGAACTTACAGGTACACAAACAACAGAACCCACACTCAGGTCGTTGTGCCCCTGGAGTTACATTGAGGAAAGAAAGTGCTCATTTCAGACACAGAATCACACCATTATTATATACATGTTCCTGAAGGACTGCTTTTACAGTCTTTACTCTTAAAAACTTAAACAAAATGTAAAGCAACTGTAAAATTTTCTTTTATACAATAATTTATCCCAAACCTCAGGAAAAAAATCTATCAATAAGAATGATCAGTTCCAAAACTGTATAATAAAGAACTTAGTTTTATGGTGGCTGAAAGCATTTGCTTTTGTCCAGTATGAACTTGTTAACAGTCAGGAAATGATATGGATGTTTGCTCTTAAGTCCTGAGGGAGAGGTTAAAAGCTCTTGATCTATTTCTCTTGTTTTAGTCAGTATTACATAAAACCTTCACTGTGTGTCCAGATATTATAGAAACAGCACATCAGAGGACAAAACTATTGACATAACTGGGGAAAAAAACCACAAAACCACCCAAAAACCAAAACCAAACAAAAAAACCTGCCAAAAAAAAATCAATTCTAATCTATTCTTCTTGCTACTGGATTGGCAGCCTGAATGTTCAGTATTCTAATCCTGGTTACTGAATCCCATTTTTTCATATGAGAACATGGGCAATACTGCTTGCTAATACCTGAGGTGCCACATCTGCTTAAGAGCTAATTCCTGTTCCAAGGAAGAAAATTTCTATGTTTTCATAACTACAGACAACTCCCGCTCGTCTCTAAAGCATGAGTAAGCAATAATCACATTATGTATGTGCACAGGGATGTCAGGAGTCACACAGCCCTGCCCCTGACCTGCTACCGCACGTATCACAGCCAAGGTGGCACTCCACCCTCATCACACACACGTTTCCATGGCATGTGGGATCTGAATCCTGTCTGTAATGCCACATCAGCCAGCCAACACTTTCGCAGCATTTCTCAGTGCCTTTTCGTCCTCGGTTTTTGGCTGTGCAGCCAAACCCGCACGGCGCCTGTCAAGTGCCCGAGTCCTGCCTTAGCCCCGTGTCCCGAGCGCGGCTCCCGGGGCTGCCCCGGCATCGCACCCTGCCCTGCTAACCCGGTACAACACCGGCACCTAGCGGAGGCCAGCCCGGAGCGACCGCCCCGGTGCCACGGACCCGCCGCAGGTGAGGGAAGCAGCCACCCACCTCCGGCTGGGCATCAGCTTGCTTCTTCTCACCTATGAACTGCTGCTGCTATCGAGCAGGAATCCCATGCTATTCGTTCTTTCTTGTTCTCATCCTCCCCAGAAAATCCATTTTGAAAAGGGTCCTGGAAAGAAACATGTTTACTGCTGCCTTACTGGAAAGTTCTTCAAAGCGTGTGCTAGAGATCTGTGATTCAACATGTCTGAGCACAAACACTTTCCAGTGCTGGAATTTGGTATGTTATGAACAGGCAGTCACCAGGCTTTGCTGGGCAGAAGAGTCCTGTCCAGACAAACTCTGCAGAAACAAAACCTGATTTGGGGATTTTGGGATCATAAAATGGTTTGGGTTGGAGGTGATTTTCAAGATCATTCAGTCCCACGTCCTGCCATGGGCAGGGACACCTTTCACTATCCCCAGTTGCTCCAAGCCCCATCCAACCTGACCTTGGACACTTCCAGGGATGGGGCAGCCACAGCTTCTCAGGGCAACCTCTGCCACCATCTCACCACTCTCACAGAGAATATTTTCTTCCCAATATTTAATCTAAACCTACTGTCTGTCAGTTTGGACATCCCAAAATGCCCTATTCCCCCTTGCTGGGAGGTCCAGAGCTGGATGTAGCACTGCAGGTGGGGTCTCACCAGAGCAGAGCAGAGGGGCAGGATCACCTCCCTCGATCAATATGAGACCAGTGGAAAATTTTGAAAGTCTTAAGCAGGTCTGTCTTCTCCCCAGATGGCAAAAAGGAGTATTAGCACCTACTTACAGGTGGTGAAATGCTGTTGCTTCGATCCCACTCAAGCTTCTTTAGATTCATTGCTTAACAACACATCCAAGTTTGTCTCTTCAGTTTTCTGATTTGAGTAGTCCACTTGAAAAATTTCACAACACACCTTCAGATTGCTCATTTTCCCCAACACAACAGAACATAAAGAATCTGATGCTTGCTACATTTGAGAGATTTGTGTGCTGGAGTTTCATGGAGGCAAACATGAAATATAGAAGCAATGCATATCAGCACCCAGCAATAACTCATCAATTTACCAAAAAAAAAAAAAAATGGCACTATTAGCAGAATGGGTCTGACTTCTTCCTTCTGTGTAGCTATAATGAACAGAGCCATAGCTAGGTTTGTGCTAACCTACAAACCTCAGTATACAAACACTGTGAGTCCTGGTAAAATTAACTGTCCAGGATTGTCTCAAGTGAGGATGAAACTTCATTATCATATCCCTTGTTTCAGTTACAAAGTTCCTTTTTCTCTAAACACATAATCTAGTTTTCAAATGCCAGTTTTTTACACTGATTCCTCAAGTCAGTTTAAAGCAGAGAATATCTCAGAAGGAACATCACAAAAATACAACTTGCTCTCAGAATTTAGGTTTCTCCTGTAGGTTTTACATAGCTTTTTTTAACAATGGAAGCTCAAGAGGATTTTGTGTTCTTCCCTCCCCTGCTTTTACCCCAGGCAGCATTGCTAATAAAACCCACAAAGATCAACCCTAAAAATAAATATCTTCTCTTGGTCTAGACAGTTCTGGCTTTTGAAAGAATTTGATCTGGGTGGTAATTACCCTTCACTTTCAATCCATATATGAATTCAGTACTGGCAAGATATGTCAGACTTTTATGTTTCTGTCCTCTCCTGATCCATCCATCAGCATTTACAAAGCATTCATTATAGCAGAAACAGTGGTGGAGATTGAAGCCCTTTGTTCATTTACACAGCAAACAGCACAGACAATAGTGGAAGCTTCTTCTTTACATTACCCCGCCATCATTCTTGCATCATGACCAAAGAGAACAAATTTAAGGGTGAGAAAGCATCCCTTTTATTCATCAGCTTATGTTACAAGTTTGCCAGTCCTTAAGGTCTCTTAGAGAAGGCAGAGTATACATACAAACATCTAATAAAAGAATCCCATCTCCCTCTGAGTGCTGAGCTTCCATTCCATCCCCAGACCACTGGCTATTACATTACTGGTAAGTAGTGGAGCGGGAGGTATCAATTGTACAAGAGAATGCTTGTCTGATGATCACAGCACCAAAATCTGGTGAGCACTCTGTTTAGGCACAAGAAAGAGAAAGCAAACCCTTTTACCATGCATCTCCTCTGCTGCTCCCGACACCGTCTCTCTGTCTACCTTCTAAGAATCATCAGAGCAGCTTTCTTGGTGGTGAACAGAGCTTTGTTCTTTCAGCTGATGGCCTTTAGAAAGTTCTGTCCTCAAGCTCCCAGATCTTGGTGCAAAAATAGGTGAACAACGACTAATCAAGCATCAGAGACTGGAAAGGTATTTTTGTTGTTACTGGATTTCCCATTTGGAGCACAATGGTTCCATTAAGTTCATTTCACTAGCTTCTAACTAGCCAGTTGCCAGATGATAAGGGGTTTTTTGATACTTAAATAATTCTTTTCCTTTTCTCATTGTTTCTGTAGCTATTTCCACCACCTCTATTTTACAAACAATTGAAAATGGGAAAAATCAATCTAAATCTAAATGCCTGCCTTTGGCTCTCCACAAAAGAAGATTCTTCTCTTTCATGGTAAAGATCTTCATTAATTTCACTTCAAGGAAAGAATTTAAAGGGAGAAATAGTATTACTCATTTGCCTGCTGTTCTTGGCAGGTAGTGACATGAAGGAAGCAAAGCCACAGGTCCTGTTATTGCCTTCAAGTTAAAGGAAAGAAAGAAACAAAGGCATTGCTATTTCACAGAAAGCAAAATGAGTAATGGATATTTTGTGGGCCACATTAACCTGTATGGACATTTCTGAGTAATTCTTTGAATTCTGAGGTCTTCAGGAGGTCACTTGCTTTTTAAATATCCATTTACAGTAAACTTAAAAAACATATAGCTCTGGATAAAGTGGATCTCAATTCTCCTACTTTCTGTTGAAAATTTTTTGCAATGTCAGGATCACTTGTCTAGTTTCAGGTTCAGTGGTGGGACTTTATACCAATATCAGGCATTACAGATAAAAAAAAAACATGTCTAAAGTTGCTTCATAAAGTGAAGCGAATGTCTTCAGTCTTCAAAAAAACATCTTTGGGCAAAAGCTGAACTTGAGAATGTCCACTGTTTTCAGCGAAGCTGTGACAATTCCTACCAATAATCCCTTACATTTAATTTCTAATTTTGTTTTGATGCTCCTTGCTGAACCCAAGACAGACTGAGGACAGAAACATGGTGAATGTGCTAGCACAGCACCTAACACAATGGAATCCAAATTTCAGTTTGGGTTTTCAAGCATGATCAAAATATGCACAGGAATAATTAACAAAAAGTAAACATGTTTAGGGGCCTTCTGATTAGATCCGAATACCATGGCTGTCTAGATTAGAAAGTGACAGCCTACAGACCATATCTGACCTATGGGATGAATCTGTCCCACCACCAAATGATTTTGCACCACACATTTGCTAATATATTAGCCTGGAAACTGGGATAGTGCAAGAAAAAAAAGGGCAAGGATATGTAGCCAATCCTGCCTGTGACTGTAAAGATGATCCTTGATACCTCACAGGGTTTAGAAGCTTCCAAAAGTGGCCAGAAGCCAAGCACTGTGTACCCAGGTAATCATAATTCTGGTTCACAATTTCTTCACTTCCACCTTAAATAAATCACTTAATAGACACACTTCAGTTTTGCACATCAAAATTGCTCATTGACAAAACATTTAGAAGGGAGCTGAAGGGAGATGTGAGGGTCAGGCAGGGTTCATTTGCTGCTGAAGCTGAGCAATCTCCAAGCGATCCATGACTGCAGTGAATGAATACCCAGTCCCTCTGAAGGTTTGTGGTTGATTCGGGGGCGGGCAGAATTCTATGTGCAGAATCGATAGCAACTACAAACCAGCCTTTCTTGAGAATTCAGTCCTAGACATGCTGAGACACGGGTGAGGGAGTTTAGGAAGGTTGTGTGCCTATGAATACAATAGGAGGAGGACTAATAATGCTATGAGCCACACCATTAGAGTCTGAAAAGAAAAGGTTCCAAGAACCTGTAACATGTGAGAATGTAAGAGTAATCACACTAAGCCAGCTGACAGCTCCCTTTAGCCCAGTGCATTGTTTTCAACATAAGGTAAAGAATATAAGAAACAAGGTGTGTGTATAGAGCAATTCTTCCCCAGGGACAGCCTCCTACTCTCTAGCAATCAACAGTTTATCACTGAGAGATTATGCCAGAACTATTGCATTTAACAGTCACAAAGGGACCGACCCTCCATAAATTATCCTAATCCCATTTTTAACCTACATTGACTTCTGACCTGCACACCATCTCATGGCAACAAGTTTCAAATGTAACTAAGAGCAGCACAAAATTGTGCTTTTGTGTTGTCAGCTGTAAACACAAAACTGGTTAGTGCCGTGTAGCTAATGGTCAGAGCAATTTTCACTTCAGCACAAAATACTAGACTTCATTAACATCCTGTGTAATTATGACACCTTAGAGTGCTTTTAAATAATAATGATTTAACACAGCCTTGGAAGGAAAAAAAAAAAACCACAAAAAAAACAACTGGTATTTTCAAGAGCAGGCAATGTTGGGTATCATCCAAAGTTCCTCCTCTAGCAATGCTCCCTACCCACTGTCTAGACCAAGAATATTCAGATAAGAATCTGAATCCTGATCACTGTACTGGAATCTTAAGCATGTAGACCATCACACATCCCTAGCCAGAATACCTCTCTCTGTGCTACATGCCACAGCTCTGAGAGCAACAGGACAGCCTGCTGCAAAAAGTTATATTAAAATCCTGTAACAGATGGAGGGGGGAAAAGCCTCCTTTGCCTTCTGCACATAACTGCCTCACTCTCTCTCCACCAGAACTGTTATGTCTCAAAGACAAAAGCCAAAAGATGGTTGCACAAGCTGTGTTCACTTCTGTGGCTGCCTGCAGCAACCCAGTGGATAAACAACAGCCATTTCAGCTGAAGAATTAGGAAAACCATCTAAGTGCATTTCTCATTGGTGGCATTTCCAGGGGAGTGCAAAGTAGCACAGGATGAAATAAAGAAAAGCAAAACCTTCTGCAGAGATTTCAGCATCTCCTTATCTCACAGGAGTATTTCACATTCAGCATCTGTCTTTGAAGGTGAAACTTGCTATATTGGTCACTGAGGGAACAATTACATGCAAATAAATTGACACCATTTACTCAGTGGGGTCTGAAACATATGGGGACAAGCCAGTGGACTTTTTTTCTTCCAGAAATAAGCTACTTCTATCATGAAAATAATGTTTGCTGACAATGTAATTAAGAATTAAAGTTGCAGAAAAATGTGAGGTTTGCTAAAACACAATAGATGTATTTTTTCCATACAATGTATGGCACCAAAATATGCAGTGTTCTGGGGAGGATAATTATTCAGTGTTCTCTTGCTGAAGTCCTTTTAATTGTCTATGATGGTCTGTGCTGGGAGAGACTATTGAGTTTTAACAGGGAACAAGATCAGGCACCATGGGGAATACTTACATGAATAAAGATTGCATGATCAAGATTTTTGATCTGGGAATTGCTATTCTGTAATCATCTGTAAAGTACCAGGAGTGCCCCTGGCACTGTATATATAATAATAAACTATTAACAATAAATCATGTAATTAAATCTTCACTTTGAACATTCTTTTCATAATTCTTGCCTCAGATTTAAGTTTCCACATCAGACATGTTAGGTCCTCATAATATTATTAAAGCTCCTACACTTCAGCTTTTAAAATTCCCCTAGGGATCTATTGTTTCTTTGTTTAATGTGTTCATGAGCCAAAGGCCCCATTAAATACAATAGGGAAACTCCCAGACCTTTAAAAACTTTGCCACCAGAGACATTTCTTAGGAAACGGGACCATTTTTGTCATTCCATTGTGTAACTATTGGAAAGTCTATTGATCAGAGAAGTTCTAGGAGAAAAACAAAAAAAAAATCTACTTACATGGATCATTAGGTCTTTAAGGCCACAAAGCTATACAAGGCAGAACAGCTGTGCACAGATAATTTTCCCTTCCTTACTTAACTGGTCATTCAGGCAATCTCAGATTAAGAATATTTTCTGTTATGATTGCTCTTTGTGCCTCATAGCCTTTGAAGATGCTGTCAGTAAGGACAAGAACAAGCCCACTTGCATTTCCTTGGTGTGGAAGGTGAGGAGTTGGGCACATGTTCGTGTTTCTCTAAACCCACACTATACATTGTCCTCTACAGATTTACATAGAACACTTGGTCTGAGACCAAATGCTGCCAAAACCAGTAGAAATTTTGATGATCAAATGCCAACTTTTAAAAAATCAATATCCATCTTCCTTCAATGAGACTTAAATATAGAGAGAGATCTACAGAGAGTAGGAGAGAAGGATGAAGCTACTATCAGTGTGCTGAAAAAGCTGAATTTATCAGAGATACACTTCACGGGCTGAACCCTTCTTAAAAATTATTTGACACTGTAATACTGTGTGTATTATGGTTTATTTAGAGGCGTTATTTTATCCAGCTGCAAGTTTCCTCTCAATTGCTTGCCACATTTTTCTAAAAGGTAAAACTCATTCAGAATTTATTTAAGTCTCTTTGGTGAAGCCACAAAAGATAAGCTGGGGTGCTGTGATTTATCAATCACAATTCAAAGAAGGCACAAAGCTAAGTGAGGAGTTCACACTTGGGTAAAAATACACCCAAGGGATAAGCAGAGTTTCTGTGTAACAGTGTAAGTCTAAAGTGAAAAATGCCTGGTAACACCATGCCAGTGAAGATGGCTGTAGTTGAGTTGACAGTTTCTCAACATAAAAGAGCTTAGAAAGGGGTTAGTGTGAGCCATGGGTGAAATGGAAATTCCTTTTGCCTTGACTAATGCATTTTAAGTGACACCCACTTAGGGTTAGAAAATTACAAGTTCTGTTTTGTTAAACAGTTAAAAAACCAAATATAATCTGCATTGGGCTGGAAAGTTCTACATTCCAGTGAACATGAGGGATGGTGAACATAGCCTTTGGGCCAAACACAGCCCACGCAGAGCTCACACTGTTGAAGCTTTCATCTTAAGCACCCCAAGGTACAGCCAACAGAGGCTACAGGATCTCAACAGGCAGTGCTCCATCTTGCTCCAACCTAATGCATTCCACATGCCAGGACCTGCATCTCCCTGTGAGCTGCACTGTCACACCACAACTGAAGAGGCAGACAGCTCACTATGCAAGTATTCAGGAGGTGGGGGGCTTCATTTGGATTTCATGAGGATGAGACCAAGGTGCAAGTTCTGTAACCACCATGGTTTCCACAGGCTGCTTCTCATTCAGGAGTTACTAATGAATAATTAACATATTTACCCATTTGTTTGCTGATTCCTGATAAACTGCATTCTCATGTAATGTATGTCCCTTTAAAAGTCACTAAAAAATACAAACCAAGTATGTTTCGCTCCTGCATTTCCCTCCTATCTCTCCAAATTCATCTAGAAATCAAGTATCTGCTTGGTTGTGAAGATACCTGAAGGAATACGGTCATGCAAAAAATCACATAAACAAGGTAATTTTCATGGCAGATAATTTATCTTTCATGACCCAGTGTTAAATAAGGAGGAGTGTGAGAAAAATGAAGCTTGGATAAATGAAGCTGCAGCTGCATCTCTGTAATACCTTTACAGGACTTCATGTATAAATGTAATGAAGAGATCTGGTATCATGATCTACTTTCTCAGATTGCCAGTGGAAAGTTATAACTATGATTGATACAGATATGGTATCCCACTAATAAAAATATTGCAGGCAAGTTCTCCAAACACCTGTGAAATGGCTACAAACAGGGTTTGCATGCCAAGAGTTTCAATTAAATCAGATGCCTGCCTAGAGTAGCTCCAAAGCTACTGGTACAAAAACCCTCCTAGAAGTAGCAGTTGTGCTCATGACATTTGAGTTATTTAGCTGTGGTAACAGAATAAAAAAGGGCTAAAATAAATTTGTAATTTCTCATTCAGATCTTGAACCAAATCTGAGGATCACATCTTGTTTCTTAGCCTAGTATTCTATTCCGTCCTTTGAGTTAACTTTTGTTGAGTTGAACTTTATAGCAGTCTGATCAACCATCAGCTCTCCAGAGAAAGAGATTAGAGATTGAGTTTTTCAAGATTGAAACTTTTTTAGTCTTGTTTATTTTTTTAAGTCACACACTCAAAAATATCTTTTCATCTTTTTAGTATTAAACCCACAGGGAAACTAAAACTTATACTCTACTAACATTAACCACTTCTGTTTGCTTTACATGTAGAAGGAAACCATATTTTATCCTGTAGGTTCAGTTAAATTCCTCCTCCAGTTCTTTCAGTATTGGAGGTTGCAGCATTCTCCATGTTAGCAGTATAACAATGGAAACAATGATCCGTGTACTCTCGGCCCAGGCTGCATTCCTGGGCTCTAGGGTTTAAGAGACCCTTTACAGAGGACAGGAGTGTACCATATTTGCAGTTCTGCCACGGGCTCAGCATGCAATCTTGGACAAAATGTTTAATTGTAATATCCTGCTTTCTTTTCTTCAGATGAAAGAAATTAGACAATAATTTATAGCCTCCTTTTAAAATGCTCTCAGATTTATGAATGAAGCAATCTTCCTTCCCTTGCTACTGCATTCCTGCAATGGCTTTCTGTTGGAAACAAAGGATGTCGTGTTAGAAGAGTGACTAATAAGGAACCTAAAACCAAAAGGAATCTAGTACCAGGATAGCATGACCTGAAGTAACTCTGGTCCTCTCAGACACACACCAAGGATTAGCAGTCACCCTACACAACTGCCTTGGCCATCAGACAGTAAAAAAAAAAAAAAAGGAAAAAAGAAAAAAAAAGATAAGATAAAGCCTCCTGTCCCAAGCTTACAGCTCAAAGGACACGAAATACTAAGTTCATTCCTATCTTATGGAGTATTTATTTGGATGAAACGCTGGGAAGGAACTCTACAGAAATTAACCCTTACTTCTCTGGATGCTAATACGACATGCAGAACTTCCATAATTCTCAAAAAATTCCTTGTCCTTAGAAGTAGAAACTGCCTTGATTAGTTTCTCAATAACCACCCAACCTGTAAACACTAGAGCCAGGCTGGAGAGAACAGTTATGCAACAGAGGCCATGAAAGAGACAAAACTGCTTGAGGCCAATTGGCTGCTTACATCATATATTTTCATGCTCTGTTTACAACCTCTCTATGTAGGCATCTCACAATTCTGCTGTGTAAGTTGTGGGTGAGTAGCTCTTGATAAAATAAGAAAAAAACAAACAACTTATGGAATGTTCACGTCAAATTTAAACTCAACAGTCTTTTAAGTGTCACATGTTTACGGAAGGGTTTGCTTCATTAATAGGCTGATTATGATGAGTGGGGATACCTTCCATATAACTCCTTGGAATTTTTTTTTGAGACCACAAATCACACCATATTCAGTTCTTCTTAACTCTTTGTATATATTCCTGCTTGATCAAGAACCAGCAGATCTCCGTAGGAAGTGTGATGATGGGACTGTTTCTCTGCGTGACTTTTCTCTTTGCAGATGAGCTAGTGGAAGAACAGTTTCCCCCTGCTTTTCAGAGCTGTGTATCAAGGTTGGCACCAGAGTGAGATGCAGAAATATTCGTTGGGGAAACTTCTTCCCAGCTATGTCAGAGCCCTTCACAAGGATGAAACCTTTTACCCTGTTTGTAGGACAATAGTACTAAAAGAAAATCCAGAGGAAAACAAAAGCAGTGGAAATTTAAAGTGAACTTCATTTCATATTCAGCACCTGAAACATCACATATGAAATATTTCTCCTTAATTCATGAGAGAGGGGAAATCACAGAGAGGACATCACAGTGCCTTAAGAAAGCAAAACTAGCACCAGCAGCTGGCTTTAGGATTGAGTAGAGAGGACTGAGGTCTTGTGTTACCCAGAGGATGTTGCAAACCTGAAAGCTGCAAGCAAACAGCACTGCTGGGTTTAGGTTAGTTTTCAGAAAATGAATGCAGGGCAGGTAAAATATAAAGGCTTAACATTTAAACATGAAAATAATCTTCATTACATTAAAAACTCTCCACTGAGATCAGAGACTGTGCTTTATGGATAGGAACATGTTAATTCAGCAACAGTTCTGAATATTTTAATTACACCCACAGGCAGCAATAACGATGCAAAAGTATGGTAGAAGAAAGTTCTTGAGAATTATGTTCAATTTAACTACAGTGTATCCTCCTCCGTTGCAGTGGAGCTCTGGATTTCTTGCCTTTTATAAGCAGCCCATCAGTCAACAAGAATGCAGCTTGGAGGAATGCATTACAATAGTAGAACAAATCAAATTAGCTCTCAGATGTTATCTGTTGATATCTCATTTCTTCCTCAGACTTCTAACCACTGGAACACAACATCTGGGCAGTTGGGGGAGGTAACTGTTTTACTAAAAAGTACTAAATATAGGTGCTATAGAACAAATTACAACGTGCTGCATTGCCACACCACTTACAGCACAGGATGAAGCAGGAACAGTTACCTGCAGTGAAAAAGGTTAATTCAGTCTAGCTAATGTGTCACATTTACAGCATAAAAAGGCAACTTAATCACTGCAATTATGTGCTAAGGATGAGTGACAGTCATCTGTTGCAGCAGTTATTTAAAGAAATTAAGATTTAGAGCACCATCTACTTGTTTCAAATTTTCCCTGCCACTGAAATTTGAAGAGTCCTGAAGAATTCAATAATGCACTCCATGAAGAAAACTACAAGCTTTATCCTTAATATTCTACATACTTTAACATAAATTTAGACCAGCATTCTTTCTTCTTTTTAAATGGAAATAGTTTGCTTACCTGAAAACTCTTGTGATGTTCAAATAGACTGGGGAAGGAATTACATGAGTTGCTTGGTCAAAGGTTTACACAGCATTTCGCCCTGATCAGCATTAAGTGACAAGCTCCAGTGACACACACACTTGATGTCATGATGTGCATCAGACTGGAGGCTTTACTGCCCAGTGCTTTAGGAGATTCAAGAAAAGCAAACGAAAATTTACTGTAGCAGAAGTGCCACAACTGTGACTTCTGTCAGGTACCAGTTAGACTATGAAACACATAATAAAATGTGCTATTGATAGCAAGGCCTTTGCAGCCTCCCTTACCCACAAAGGTGGTAACTTTTCTGTGCCATAGCTGAGTGCTGTGAGAAAGGAACAGGAGTTAAGTCACCTGCTTACTACAATACTAAGTAATACTCTACTACAGTAAGAGGCTGTAGGCACTTTAGAGGCTAAAACTGATCCACTATTGCAGAAGACTTTAGGAAATTCAGGCTTCAACTTGTCAAACAGTTTAAAGCCCCCGGTGACAGTTCCTTGTTCAAATCACGAAGAAACAGGCTAGAGGACTATATCATCAACTGCAGGCACTGACATGGGCTTTGGGTGACCTGAACCAACAGACTGAGACCCAAGAGCACCATATTTAGCCAGCCCAGGTGTGTAAAACATACATCCTTATCACAAAATTAAATAAACAACTGGTTCTAAAAATCTAAAGCAATTTTCATTATTAAAACCGAAGAGAAAGACGCAAAATATGCCTACATTTGAATATCCTGATGTTACCATGTGTACCTTGAGGAAGAAAATATCCATGTTTAGTACATGCCACCCAGAAGACAACTTTGCTAAAACCCCTCTTTGTGATCAGTCATTACTCAGCTCTTCCTAAGGTTTGTGCAGCGCTTTCTGCAACAGCCTGTCCACTCACCCAGACAGTGAGCACGCTCGCCTCGTCCCCTGCTGGTGCAGGCAATCACATCATAAACTGATCAAATGCCATTGTACAACTCAATAGGCTTTTTGGACTAAGTTTCCAAAATTTGGGAGTGGGCCTTTCTTCCATTCAAACTAATTTGGGCAACAATGAAAAAAAATCACTCATGAACAGTGTTTCTGACTACATCTTTTTCCGTCAGTGGTTCTTGTTTTCCGCTCCAACCCACATCATCTATTCTCTTCCTTCCACCCATTCTTCCCCCCCAAAAAGGCTGGCTTGGACACTGTGCTTCAATTTTCCGTAGAACTTTCTATTTTTCTTTGCCATTCTTTTTGTTTAGCATATGAAAGGAGCTTCCTGTTTAGAAACATGGGAGTCCTACACCCTCAGTAATGATGTATTCAGCCCATCAATGATCTTGGCATGAATGCCTTAAAACCTTAGTAAGTCTGATGGGGTTTTCTGTACATGTCACAATCATCACCAGTTCAAAAAACAATGCACAGTATTCGTCATCTTGCACTGAGTTAGCTCCCTTCCCAATCCTATGGTTCTAGTAAGGAAAATCTAGTAAGAAAGCTTACAAGTTTTCTTAAGTATTGCAAAGGACAGATTTCCAATGAAATCTAAAGAACAGAAACAGAAGCACCAAGAGGATAAAGTGCTGTTGCAGAACTCCCAACATGATCAATACTGCCCTGCTTTTCCAGCCTGAATCCCTGCAGCACCCTGCCAATACTCACACTGCTCAGGGCTTTCTGTAACTGTGTTGCCCAAATCCCGGGCTTGTCCTGTGCTAGGGAGCAGAAATGAAACATGTAACGTAATCCCCGTTCAACTTCAAAAACAAACAGAACACATCCCCCCAAACCCTACATGGCCTAGAACAAACTTGTGTCTTGTTCAGATATGAAGGATGGATTCAAAATCTATTTATATGGGGGGAAAAAAGCAGCACTAGTTGTGACTTGAACTAAACTGAAGTATTTCTTTTCAGAAGTTTAATGTAAAGCAACATCTAAATGCAGGCTGTTCCCCTCTGCTGTGTTGGAACTGCAGTGAAGTTCTCCGGTGAAGGTAGTGGACAGCACTTGAATCAGTGGGTGCAGCAGCAGCAGTCTTGTGAACCACCAACATAACACAAAAGCTGTTCTTCACCAAGCAGGGCTCAGCGGCACAGTGGTCAACCTCGGTTTATTCCATATGGTGCAATTCTTGAGCTAACTCTTCTCTGAGAAAAGCTGCCAGCCTGGACCTTGTCCATCTTAATCTCTGACAAAGCAAGGCATATACACTGTTTCACTTTAACTCTTGTGGGGACTTGCTCTGCGCCTACATAAACATCAAAACATATTTTGATTTTCACTTACAGGTGAGCAGCAGAGTTAATTTAAAACTGTCGGCAAGTGCCATCCTAATTAAAAACAAATGACTAATTGTACAAGTACAAGGCCTGTTGACTCAGGCTACATACATCAAAGCCAACAAAGCTTGAATTGGAGGAAGAGCAGCACCACCTAGTGCCCTACAGTACTCAGATCCAAAAATCAATTTCACAAGCCCACACAGAAACTTCAAGATTGCAAACACTCACAAAAACAGTAGGACACCAGATGTTTAACTCTATCAGCACTTCTGATAAAGGGAATTGCATAGTAGTAGTCATGTTATAAAATGAGCTCCCAAGAGTGAGGTGTTTTCAGGCAGAACAGAAACTCTTTAAAGACAAACTAAGAAATTATTCTGTCATCTATAAAAAAGATGCAGTCCAAAGGCTGTAACTTATCAGGTGACTACTGTCTATAAAAAGCCATGAGAAGTAAAAAGCCAAGTTTCAAGAAGTCTGACAATATTAAAAGTTCTAGCAGACATAAAATGTAAGACAGTATAAAAAGGCATTTGAGAAACCTTGAGAAAATATATGAGGAAAATCAACAAATTCTTTTTCAAACTCATCAGGAACAGAAATCTTGACAAAATAAGATTCAGAAATCTTGCTCAGTAAAGCAAACGTACAGTCGAAAATAGGAAGAACAGTATGAAAGAGATCAGACTGCAAAAAACTTTTCAAATGTTTTGGGGTTTGGTTTGTTTGGGTTTTTTTTTTTTTTATTTGTGGAGTTTGCTGTTTGGTTTATTTTGGGATGATGGTGATGTTTTTTGTTGTTGTTTGTTTTGTTATGGGTTTTGTTTGTTTAACTGGAGATGTTTGGGTTTTTGTTGGTTTTCTTTTAATCCACATTCATCATGGAGAGGTTTAGACTGGGTCCCATTCCAGACAGCTCATTTCAAATCAGAGGATCAAGGATGCTACTGGCCCTTTTGGTGACACAAACAATAACAGATCTTTATAATTAGACAGCAAATACCCAAGAAATCAATTAGACAATAATTGAATTACCAACCACCATAATCTCGCACTTAAAACTTAAAAAGAGAGACAATTTTTAATGAATTTTCCCGGCATTTATATGTGGGAGAGCTGTCAGGTGAGCTGACCTCTTTCCACTTGAAAACCTCTTTCCATATAAAAATATGGTACATACAGATAAATGTGTTATGCTCACAAATATGCCTCAAGTAAAGTGTATGAGAGACTTGCATTGTCATTCTCAGAGTCTACAACTGTTATTAACAGATATGAATTCTAAAATGTATCAAGGCAGAAATTCCTGATTTGCCAGCATTTTGAGTGTCATGTCAGTCCTCCAATACAAAAATCCAAGTACAAAAAGGAATGGGGATAAAAATTGATTGGCAGACCTTTTATTCCACACCACTGTCTCAAGCTATTGACTGTTATGAAGATTTTTAATTGTAGAAGACAGTGACCGTGCAAGCTGCTTTTGCTAACCCTACACAAAACCGAGATAATTAAGTTTAAGTCGAAAGTCAAGCTTTGTAGTTAGTGCAGACCTACATCTCTCATGTGACTCTAAAATATAATCATAGCAGAAGTTTGTTTTTTTTCCACACAAGAAAGAAAAGTAAATTGCAAAAAAGTGGGCCTGAGAAAGCATATACCAAAAAGGAGCTTTGTTCAGGTTCTAGTGCACCTTCTCTACAGATAACTTACAAGCATCTTAAGGCATCCAGCAGAATTTCATATATTCAAGAACTGAAACATGCTACAAACAGCAGGACATGAATGCAGCAAGGAACTCAATAGCATGTGAGCAACAACCTCAGTCTCTACCTACGGCCTTGCAAACTGTGACTCTGTTAACACAGCCCAATGAAATGATGAAAATATCTGAAAACTTTGCACTGAAGCCTGACTCTTTATCTTAGGTGGAAGACACATATAAACACCATTTCCCTACAATGAGGATACAAATCACAAATTACCACACAGAGGCATAAATTATAACACCACTGATTTATGTAGTGTTATCCTAAACCAGTAATCTGCAAGACTTGGGTATTATAACAAGGACAGAAGTTATAACAACACACTAAATATACTGCTTTCTCTGACAGCAAGGCTGATACTGTAACTTCATAAAACACTAGCTCTATGGAAGAGCATATAACCTCAACACAAAAAACATGACAAGTCAAATCTCAAACATAAACCAAAATTTATTTGAAACAACGAAAGTAAGACAGTACTACTGCCAAGATAGAAAAAATTAAGGATTCTTTTACTGAATGTGACAAGGCAGTCAATTTACAGCAGTAAATTTACATTAATTCTGAGTTCTGGTTGGGTTTTACACTGCTTCAATGGACTACATGTACTTTTTGCAAGACAAACTGGTTCCCCTTCCCTCCCCTTTTCAAAAGAACCGACAAAAATATCCTATAAAAAACATATACAGAATTTTGAGACATGATTGAAACATGAACCACTGTCCAAAAGTCTGGAACTTTCCAAGAAGGTTAAGTCCTTTGTTGCTTCAACCAACCCTCAACGGGGGAGCTACAAGCACAACGCCATCCCCTCTGACAAAGAGCATTGGAATATTCCTTTTGGTAGACTGTGAAGAAGGAAAGAGAAGTTTACATTTACAAAACATTCATTTCAATCATAAAAACACACCTGAAACAACTCCAACAAACCCCCAATATTCTGCCATGCTGAAGAGATCAGTACAACTCACACCAAGTCTCTAGATATCCTGTGCACTTTTATAACAGTTTGTCCAGATCCTGTTAGAATTTGGTTCAAGAAACAGTCAGCAATAAACTACTTTAACAATACAACACAGTGGAGTTTTAAATAAAAAAAAAAACTGTGAGGATAAGTTAACTCCTTTTTTAGTCCTTACTTTATAAATCTCTTCATAGGTTTCTTCATCAATCTCTATTGTAGTCACAGTTTCTTCCACATCACCCAAAATCATATTTAAGTGCTGATCATAAGCCTGTGAGAATTAAGTTTAGTTTATTATGTTTTCCAAAATTCACACAAGTTTATTAAAATGAGAATTTTTAGGAAGACTCTAAACCTTAATTTAGTCTGATATTGATATAAAATACTATCAGTTCTAGTTACAACTCATCACAAACAAACAAATGAGAACTTTGCAGCAGGAAAAAGAAGGCATGACATTTAAATTTACTGAACCACTTGCAGGAAATAGTTCTGATGCATTCTGTGGAGCACTTCCAAGACCTCAGAGACAGGCACTCTTTAACAGCTACACACTGCTGCCAGTCCAGCCTCCTGGAATTGCCTGGGGACGACTTAAAGGATATGAAAGCTGCTTCTCATACAGTGCTACAAAACCTTAAACACATGTTTCAGAACCCTTACAATAGCAAGCTACATGTGTCCCTCATGGATTTCTCATTATCTCTGTGTTTCCAAAACAGCTGAGGCCCAATTAAGTCATGGGGCAACTGGTTCTCTTCCCCAGCAGAGCACAGCACTCAGGGAGGCTGACTTAACAGAAAGCAAAAATCTGAGAACCCACCTGAGTGTATATCCCATCACACCTTTCAGGGTGTGCCTTGAGGGATTCTTGTTTGATAATGATGACCTCAGTCTAGAAGAGGCCTCAGGGTACCTCACAGGAAGAGGCCTGCAGCATTAGTGGGTATTTTTTCCACAGAGAAATGGAAGCCAAAAGTAATGAAATTATAGCTGATTGGTATTATTCAGGAGATAGGAAAAACAAAATACATCTCTTGGCTATCTAGGGAAGTAGTTAATAGCTGACAATGTACTGAGGAAATTAGATTTTTCCACCAATCACATTACTGTTCTGGTAACTAAGACAATTCTTAAACTACTTTCTCCAACCAATGTCTGCACTTTCAACCATGAAATGCAATTACACATGCATTAAAACTGACTTTTTCAACAACCAGTGGAACATTACAGGTAAACTTGTTTAACAGACTATTGTACATAAAGAAAGGCTGCCCAGTGCTTAGCTGAATGAGCATGACAATGTTCTGAAAATTTTACTTACGTGTAACCTGCCTCTAAGCTCTCTGTCATTCCTCATTTTGACATAGATTCTCTCATCTAGACTGAGTCTGATGAGATCAAGTGGCTCCTCTACAGTATTTGTTGTTTGTTGCTAAAAAACAAAACAAAAGCTTTATTTTTACAGAAGAAGCCAGTGAACTTTTCCATTACTCAATGTTTATAAGACACAGAAAACAAAGGCTTGAAAACACAGATGCAAATACTTCATTCCTTCACATCCTGGTGAACCTGAGTGGTGATTTACTGATACTCACCAGCCCTGAGCAACGTGAGTCAAAAGAGTTCAGTTTAGTCAGGAACAAGTCTTTCTTCACACAGGGGGATTGGAACTAGATGATCTTTAGGGTCCCTTCTAACACAAACCATTCCATAACTCTGTGAACTTTTTCTTGTCAGCAGCCACAGTTTACACTGCGGCAGCGAGCGCACACTGTGTGAGCCAGCACCATGGCACGGTGCGGGCTGACACAGCCGAACCCACGCTGACAGCGGTGCCAGCACAGCGACTCACCGGGCACACGCTGGGTGCCCTCAGGTACCCGGGCACACACGGCCTCCGCACACCCACGGCCCCCGAGCCCTTGCCGGGCCACACAGCAGCCAGGCCGGGCCCCGAGGCCGGCGTGAAACCTCAACACACCGACCTGAGGCCCCTTTCGGTGAGAAACGCGCGCTTCGAGCACAGCAACTAAAAAAGAGTGAAGACCTACGTACATATCCCACATCTTCCATATGTATCCCGTATTTCCGTTCTACCCCCTTCGTTCAGAGCCAAGGGCATTGCCCTCGGCAGCTTTCCCCCCTTTCCCTCCTCCGGTAGCGCCCGGGGCCCGCAGCGAGCCCTGCCCGCGCCCCGCCAGCTGCACGAACTCCGGGGCCGAGCGGGGATTCCCCCCCGCACGGAAAGCGCTCCCGAGGGCTGCGCCAGCCCCGAGCTGGCTCCGCTGCAGGAGCCCAGAGCCGCTCACCTGGTCCACCTCATCCGCCATCTTTCAAAGCGCCTCCCGCGCCCGCCCGCGAGACTTTATGGCCCGGCCCCTTCCCTCCCCTTCCCTTCCCNCGCCCTCGGGAAGGGGAGGAGGGGCGGAACCTCCGCCGGGCGGGAGGGCGGTGGTTATCGGCCGCGTTATCGGCCGCGTTATCGGCAGGGGTGTCGGGAGGGGTGGCG
>VXBR01011955.1:420578-441976 GCA_013400215.1 Cisticola juncidis
CCCGCCCGCGAGACTTTATGGCCCGGCCCCTGCCCTCCCCTTCCCTTCCCCGGCGCGGGGGCGGGCCGGGAGCTGCGTGCCCGGCACCGCCATGGGCAGAAAGCGCGGAGCATCGCCCCGGCCCGCGCCCACCAAAAAGAGGCGCTCTGGGCGGCTGCGAAAGGAGGAGAANGTGTGCCGCGGGTCCCGCACGCTGACAAAGGCTGAGCGAGCCCCTGAAGGTTGTTTTATCCTGGCCGCGCTCTCCCCAGCAGCATCACTCGGTAAAAAGTTGTTGTGAGTGGCAAGCACGATGCTCGTTTTTCCGCCGATTCCATCGGTAGGGGCATAGGAATCTTTAGGTACTTCTTGTGAGTTACGTATTTTCCTCCGACAAGTCTCATTGTTCAAATCCTGCCTAATTATAAACAAACAATGACATGCTCAGCATTGTGAATCTCACGTTCTTCCATAGCTGCCTCTAATGAATCCGTGAAGATGTTTCAGATTGCCATGGAGATAAAACTCCAACATTATTCTTCATTTCTTTTGTCACATGCAGATAATTTTGAAGAGAAAAAGCCCAGTGTAAGGAAAAACTCAAAAGCTCCAGCTAGGAAAAAGGAAGAAGATTGTGATACTGAAGTTTCCAACTCGGCAAAAACTTCCAAACCTTCGAAACAGGAAAAGGCAAAATCACAAATAAAAGAAAATAAAAAGAATGCTAGAAATAAAGAGAATTGTGTCAAAGAGGAAACATGCAGGTAAATTTGTTATTCAAGTCTATAGAACTTTTTTCTTCATCTTCTTTCTGTGGTTTAACTCAATCTGTTACTGGTGCAGAGGTCATGCTTGATTTATTTTGCTAATTTTAGGCTTTGATAAACAAGCACCTGTGTTTCCTGATGCTATCACTGTTTTGATGATTTTAACAGTGACTCACTGAAGCATCCTCAGAAGGAGACAAAGTTAAAGACAGAATCTCCTGTTAAAAAAGAGATGGATGAAGACAATACTGACAACGATGATGATGATGATGATGATGAAAGTGAAGATGAATGGGAGGATGTGGAAGGTAATAATTGCTTAGTTTTTTCATGTTAAGCACTTTTTAAGAATGTGTATATCACAATATTTTTCAACAGCAGGTGGCCAGCATTCCACAGTAATTTGAAATAACTTAGCACACACAGTGTTTGGAAGATCCAGGAGCTGGTAGTTGCTGGACATGTTCTGTTTAAAGGTTGTTCGAACACTTAAGAAGAAAAATGTTCATTCTTATCCCATCCTAAGTACTCCCTGGGAATCTCTTTCATGTTTATTTATAATTTAGTATTTTGTTTTTACAGAACTTCAGGAACCTGCTACAGATAAGTTAGAAGAAGCTGCTGTTCTTCCATCAGTTGGGTTGCCAAGCAATCCTGTTGAGATAGAGATTGAAACCCCAGAGCAGGTGAAGAAAAGAGAGAGGAGGTAAGAACAAGGATGTGCTGGAGTGTGCTAAAGGCTGAAGTGAAAAATACCTGAAGTCTTGGCTTGTCACTGACCTGCTATGTTCTGGATGAAAAGCCCCACTTTGTGCAGACTGTTGAGTTGGAATGATGCAGGGTTTTGAGATGAAGAACAGTTTACATACTGACAATTCTAGCAAAAATCTTCAGTGGAAGTTGGCAGTAATGGAGGAGACTTTTCAGCTTCCTTGAAAATCAAGTGTGTAACTCCTCTGTGTTTTACTGTCTCCATTTCCAGTGAAGAGACAGCAGGAGATCTTTTCAAGCAGAGCTATGGGTGAATGGCATTGTGTTACTGCAAAATCTTAACAGACTGTTCACATAGCCAGGCACTAAACATTTCCTTAAGTGTGTATGGTGGGATGGATTCTCTTTGTGAACTGACACAGTTCGGGAATCTAGAAGAGCAGGTTCTTAGAAATCACACAACATCCATTTCTTTTGTAATCTTCCGCAGAGAAAAAAGAAAAGCTGAGTTTGAGATGTACCTTCGGAGAATGATGAAGCGCTTCAGCAAGGAGGTTCGTGAGGACACACATAAGGTATTTGTCACAGAGAACCATGGCAGAGAAGAAATTCAGCATAAAGGTGTCTGAACTGATTGGTAATCAAAAGAAACTAATTTTCACCAAATAATATGGGCCCACAGCTAGAAGTGAAAAAATAAAGGCTGTAGTCCTGACAGATATTTATTAAGGTTCCTCCTAAAGTGTGAATTAGAAACACCAGTGCCTGCATTAGTAAAATTGTAACTCAAAGCATATGTGAGTAAGATGTATATTTCTCCATGGAGAGATATCTTCTCATTCTGTAGGGATTAAACTGCCAGTCAAGTAGAACAGGAAACACTTGCGAAGACCTCAGTGCTTTACTGTCTTCTGAAGACAGCACTGTGAATGCTTGGGAGGCTTCACTGTCACCTCTCTCTGTTAGAAGGAGCAGTGAAGTATTCTTGTCTTTACTATGGACAGTAGTTCCAATAAGGAAAATCTCTTGTGAACTCAATGTTTAAACTTTTCTCTCTCAGGTTCACTTGCTATGTTTATTAGCAAATGGTTTCTATAGGAACAGGATCTGCAGCCAGCCAGATCTCCTCGCCATCGGTCTGTCCATCGTCCCCGCCCGCTTCACCCAAGTGCCCGCAAGCCAAGTGGGCCTTGTCTACCTTTCCAACTTGGTGAAATGGTAAAGTTCTCTTGATTGTGCTGTCACATAGAATGTAGAGCTAGGGTTCAGGGAGAGGGCTAACTGTAACTAGTAATTTTCTGTGTGTTTTTTAATTTTATATACGAGGATGAGAGGGACTCTCCTTTTTAGAGAAGAGAGTGAACTCAGAAGTTTAAGAATACAGTCACAAACACTGGATAATAAGCGGTTATCTTGTATTTCAGGTTTGTTGGAACCTTCACGGTCAATGATGAGCTTTCCACTGAAAAAAGAGAGCCCCTTCAGTCAACACTGGAGAGGAGGTTTGCCATCTATGCTGCACAGGATGATGAGGAACTTGTTCATGTAAGAGAGTGGGAAGGGCAGGGTTGGTTGGTGAGTTTGGATGCTGTGTGTCAGGTCATAGATAAAGTGGTGGGAGGGATGGATTTGAAGAAAGCAGATCGGTGACTGTAGCTTTTTATTTTCTTGTATTTTTATCTCGAGGCCTCCTGTGATTAAATTACTCAATTTAAACTGTTTTGCAGATATTTTTAATTATTCTGCGAGCATTACAGCTGCTGTGTCGCCTTGTGCTGTCTTTTCAGCCCATTCCTCTCAAGGAGACAAGACCAAAGGTAGTTTTTGTTGTTTGTGTGGAATAAGGAATAGGTCACTGATTTAGTAGGATTAAAAAAACTTTCTAGCTATTACAGCTTGCAGTGAATCACTTACTGCACTTACACAGAACCAGGTTTCTGTCTACATTACAGAAAATGCACACCCTTAATTTTTAATTTTCTTCTTTTAAAAAGCCACTCATTTTTGTATTTCAGCAAAGATTTCTTAATGTTTCAGTGGGTTTATAGTTCTTTAAAACTTAGATGGCAACTCTTGCTGCATGAGTACACCTGTCTTCAGTCAGTTGCCTGAGGTTTGCAGGTGAATTGACTGTGCCTGCCAACCTTTGGTCTGTGTAAACCTTGGGCTGATTTCAGTCTTTTTTTTTTTTTTTTCCATATTCTTAGTTGTAGTGATAAAGGTGACCTGGCCTATTTCTCTGCAGGGAAAGAGCTCATCCAAGAGGCTGTCTCAGAGCAGCACCTCTGAGGGGCAGGAGAGTTCTGCCACAACACCCAAAGCCGTGGCAAAAAAATGCCCCTGCAAAACAGCCAAGCAGGATGAGAAATCCTCAGAGAGCAAAGAAAACAACAAGGAGCCAAAGAAACCCCAAACTGCCCAGACCGAAAGGACACATAAGTCAAAGCCAGCCAAAGGCAGCCAGGAACAGAAGGAATCAAGAAATAAGACTGGTTCAGCAGAAAAAGATGTGCCAGTCAGGCCCAAGAACAACCGCCGAAGACGAGTGGCCTCCAAGGTATGTTACAAGGAAGAGAGTGGAAGTGATGAGGGCAGTGCTTCAGAACTTGAGGTTTCAGAGGAGGAGAGTGATCTTTCTGGTGAGGATTTTGAAACTGTCCCTAAAAGGCGGAGATCACAGGCCTCCCAGAATGCAAAGCTGACAACTATAAAAAAGTCAAAAACTGAGACTTCAGAAACAAGGCAATCAAAAAATTTGTATGGAGCTGAGACTAAGCCAGCAAAAAGTACAGCTCCAGCCTTGCCTCAAGCACAGAAGAAGAGAAACAAAATCATTTCTAGTGATGAGGATGATGGACAGCAGGAGGTGAGGAAAGCAGTGGGCACAGACCAGTGGCTGGAGGTTTTTCTTGAACCTGAGGACAAGTGGGTTTGTGTAGACTGTGTTCATGGCAATGTGGGCCAGCCCCAGCTGTGCTTTGCACATGCCACAAAGCCGCTTTTCTACGTTGTGGGGTTTGACAATGATGGGAGTGTCAGGGATGTGACACAGAGATACGATCCAGCGTGGATGACCTCAACAAGGAAGAGCCGTGTGGACCCAGAGTGGTGGGAAGAGACACTGCAGCCGTATGAAAGTCCCTATGTGGAGAGAGACAGGAAAGAAGAAAATGAGGTAAATGGCAGTAGGTTGTTCAGGACGCAGTGCCAGGAGCTCAGTCCCTGGATTCTCATTCAGGCAAAAAGCATTAGAAATCTCTTTCTGTGAGGAAGGAGGTTTGTATTTGAACTTTAAATGTTGAGACTGAGCATGTTTTAAAGAGAATATACAGTGATAAATTTAAATAATATTAAATGATGGAGGTTGTTCAGACAAGTTTCCGCAGTAGAAGTACTTCACAGCTTGTGCTGGAAACTTACTAATGAAGTTTGTGTAGTGTTTAGCATTACTCTTCTCAGAGAGAGCTTTTAAAATACATAGGTCAGGGTACTCATCTAGGTACTTGCAGCAGGAATGTTTTGGTCTGTTGGCTCATCTGATAAGTTTCTGGTGGTTTTTTTATTCAGTTAATCTCATAGTCATTCTTATTTTCTTACAAAAGGTAGTGAAAAAGTTGTGAAATTACTGTTCTCTGTATAATTTTTACAGTTTCAAGAGAAGCTCCAAGATCAACCTCTACCAACAGCAATTGGAGAATACAAAAACCACCCACTCTATGCACTGAAGAGACACCTCTTGAAATATCAGGCCATCTATCCCGAGTCAGCTGCTATCTTGGGGTACTGCAGGGGAGAGGCTGTCTACTCCAGGTGAGTTGTGCATGTATTGTCACCTTCATCTGTGATCTTTATAACAAATTGGAGAGATAATCTGCATGGTGGTATCAGCAGTAGTCTCAGACCACATGCATAAACAGGTGAGGCACTTAGCTGCTCTGACAGCATTTGTGTATCACTAAGATACAGCTTTTTTATTATTCCTAATGTGATAAGTTTATTGTGGATCTGTTATGGATGACTTGAAAACTCTTTTATTTGCTTGTTTCTGGCCTTTTCAGAGACTGCATTCACACACTGCACTCCAGGGACACTTGGCTGAAGCAAGCTCGAGTGGTGAGGATTGGAGAAGTGCCTTACAAGGTAAGAGGGTTCCACTTCCTCCTGTGCAATCCATCTGCCCTCTAAAGCTCAAGCTCAGTTCTGTTTCAGTTTTTGTCTTCTGTCTTGTCAGCAGATGTTGATTTCACACTTGCTTGTATGGTTTGTGGTAGCTGTAGTATCTACCTGCTGTGCCTGTAGTTCCTACATGCTGCCCAAAGCCCAGCTTTGTTTTTTTCCCACCCCAAGGGTGTCTGGCAGAATTCCCTTTTCACCTTCTCCAGAGGCATCCCAGTGTTCTGTATGCACTGCTGGATCTCTGCCTGTTGCATACAGGTGCTATGGGTTGCCATTTATAGACAATCGATATTGAAGCTAGGAAATAACATTTCTGCTCTCCCAGAACCTTCTCCTTCAGTGTCCTAGGAAAGCCTGAAACCACTGCCAGCTTCCTGTGATGTTACAGGCCTGGTTGTTGTTGTATTTGCAGATGGTGAGAGGCTTTTCCAACCGGGCGAGGAAGGCACGCCTGGCCGAGCCGGCGAACCGGGACCAGAAGGACCTGGCGCTGTTTGGCCGCTGGCAGACAGAGGAGTATCAGCCTCCCATCGCAGTGGATGGAAAGGTAGCTGGGAAGGCAGAGGCTGGTGCCAAAGGAAGGGGTTTGTGTGGAGCTCTGGGCTTTAATTTTCCAGAAGTTGCATGTTTCAGATGTGAGATCAGTCAGTAATATCTGGATTCAGGATTAAGACTTCAGAGGTAAATGTTCACAGGAGGAAATAGTCAAAACTCTACCGAGGCCTTTCTTTTACAAGTACAGGTAGAGTGGACTGCTAAAGTCAAAATTTTGTTGATCTCCTCTTCCTAGCCCATGTTTTGCCTTTCTAATTCTCTGTATTACAGCCTGAGTAACAAAGCTTGGGCAGAGGGCATAGCTAGGAGATAACCATGCAGCTAAAATCTAGGCTTGTACCTTATCATGTGAATATTAATTGAATACTGGAGGGGAATGTAGCAGGTCAGGAGGGGAAAGTCCCTGAGTTGCAGCAGGTCTTCTCACTTCTCTCCAGAAAGCAAATTATCACTATCTCTCATTAATGTTGCCATAACAGGTTCCTCGAAATGAATATGGAAATGTTTATCTCTTCTTGCCATCCATGTTACCTGTTGGCTGCGTGCAGCTGAAACTTCCAAACCTGAACAGAGTGGCACGGAAGTTGAACATTGACTGTGCTCAAGCCGTCACTGGATTTGATTTTCACGGAGGCTACTCACATGCGGTGTATGTAAAAGCTGCTTTGTTGCACCTGTCAGACGTGGATGCCTTGCACAAGTTGTATATCTTGTGTTGAGGGGAGCCTGTGACCAGTTACACACTTTGATCTTTTGAGACTGACATTTCTGTCAGTATTCTGTACCTTTTGGGCTGGGTCAGCAGGTATTTGTTCCTTTCCTTTTCCTTCCTGTAACTGACAGAGGATTATGTTCTCCTTCTAGCACTGATGGGTATGTGGTGTGTGAGGAGTATAAAGAAGTTCTTGTTGCTGCCTGGGAGAATGAACAAGCAGAAATAGAAAAGAAGGAGAAAGAGGTGAGAATTATTTTTGCAGCTTCTTTACTGTTATATTTACAAACAAAATTTCATTGCAACTGGGCAGTCAAACAGGGTGAGCTGTGTAAGCAACAAGCAACAAGCTTTTTTGGTGACAATTTCAAAAGCTTAAAACTTTTCTTTCCCGTGTGCGTAAATACACTGAAACTCACAGCAGTAAATTTTTCTCTCCAATAACAATCCCCCACAGAAGCGTGAGAAAAGAGCTCTAGGGAATTGGAAGCTGCTGACAAAAGGACTTCTCATCAGAGAGAGACTGAAGCAACGCTACTCCATCAAGGTATCCTACATTTCTATTAGTCATTCCTTTTTCTGGAGGTTATTTTAACTGTAGAATAAAATTTCCAGAGTGTAGTTCCTTAAAAGTCTTCAGCTAGTCAAAAAAATGGTGCCAGAAGTTCAGTGTTGGTCATGTTCATCTAAGATTTCTTTACTGTTTTACCAGGCATGAAATTTTAATTTTATTACTAGTTTCAGTTTTGTCATACCCCTTCCTAAATTAATTTCTCCAAGGCAAGCATGTAGCTAACAGGATGAGAGTGGGGTACTTTCAGTTAGATGTTTTAGCTCTTAATTTTTTCCACAAGGAGAAAGGTGAAAAGCCTGATCTTTTTAAAACATGTTTGTTTTACTCTTCCATTTTCAAGAATATTTGGCATTCAAAAATAGAAGCACTTTGGGCGGGAAGCCCAAACCAGAGCAACCAACTTCTTTAAGGTCATTCAATATCACTGTGACCAAAGACAAGCCCTTTTAGAAAGGGGCAGTTACAAGTGATTCTTAGAGTGACTTTCTGATTTTCACACTACTTTTTCCAGACTGAGCCATCAGCACCTGAGACAGAGAAAGGAGGGGGATTCTCTTCTGATGAAGAAGGAGCTCCGAGCTCAGAGAGTGCAGTGGAGAACACGGCCATTTATTGGCCCCAAAATCGCCAGCTAGAGAAGCAAGAAGAGAAAACAACCAAAAAGAGCAAGCGAGAAAAGAGAGGTGAAGCAGCTCAGTTGTTCCCTTTTGAGAAATTGTGATGATAAGCTTTTCTTTGCTGTTATCAGATGCAGGAAAAAGAGTCATGATAAAAGTATCCTTTACCAGTTATAGGGCCTTAGGGTCTTCCTGTGCACTTGTGTTTCTGAGCTGTCAGGGACCAACTTAATTCAGTATCCAGTTTCCTTTGAGATCACAGGAATCACTTAGCTATCATTAGATTTTTCCTTTTGTCCTTGGACTTGAGAGAAGAGCTGCATCTTCTGAGATCACTTTGCTTTGTTGAGGTTTTTGCTCTTTGCATCACACAGTTGAGTTTCCTGAGGCACTCCTATCATCAGCAGTCTCTTCCCATTTTTCTCATCTTCATTTTCCTGCTTGCTCAGAACTAAAGCATCCAGCTGCTTCTTACCTGTCTACAAAGAAGTGGCCAAAGGAATGCTGATGCCTGCTTTGATCCATAGCTTACTCAAATTAGTGGTGAGGCAGAGTTCTGGCCTTTCTGTCTCAAAGGGAAATACTTCCTTTAAGGTGTAAAAAACCCCACAGTCAGGAGGACAGAATTGGAAGATGAATGGAGGATTGAATACTTTCTAAGGATACTTACATTTTGTGATGCAAGTTTGGCTTTTCAGCCTACCTTATTCCTTTACTCTCAGACATCTTGTGCTGTGGAAGTCTCTGAGAAGGCCTGTCCTTATTACAAACTCCAGGTTCAATATGCCTTCTTAAGCAATTTGAATATATACATATTTACTTCTGTTGCTTATCAAGATCCTGTGCTGGAGCAAAACATGCAGAACTGGCTATATCTCACTGCTGGCTGAAACAAAATTCACCAAAATCACAGAATTCTTGTTATCCAGTACCATAGCATTAAAAAACTGTTGAGAGGAATGTTTAATCTATACAAGCTTTCCCTGCACTTTTGTAGTAGAAATCCTGATCCGTCTTGGGAGTATTATGTATCTAAATTCCACTGACACAGTCTCTTCTAAAATGGAGGGGAAAACAATTTAGTCATTGTTGGATATTGTCACTGAAATGTAAGAAAATGGCTTTCATGTAATTATGTTCAAAAAATAATCTATTTTTGTACTGTATTTGTAGATCAAAATAAAGTTAAAAAAAAAAGAATAGGTTTGTCTATTTCTGAAATGCACAGGTAACCCCCCCCCCCCCCCCCCCCNGTAGCAGTCAGGTTGAACCATCATATTTTTCAAATAGAGGCATGGAAGTGACTGACTTCTTTCATCAGTAATGGGGAGTAAACCTATGGCAGGCTGGCAGCAGTACACAGACCAGACAGCAGTTTCCCAAAACAGGGAAATATTTGCAAGACAAACAAAAGCAGCAACAGGAAACGAGTTCTTGTGGAAGCTACAAACTAAACCTCCATCAACCTGGACATTATTCCTGGGTATAAAACATGCAAAACTTGAATATAATAAAAAAGCCTACAGACCAACCTTTTGAAAACTATTTTATTAAATATACAAAAGCTCAGCACTTCTGTAGAAAATTGTCACTTCACTTCCAACAAGTAATGGTGGTTAGTATGCTGCATCACAGGCAAAAGAGCAGCAGTTCAAAGGCAGTTTCTCTGCCCTGTGGAGCACAATTCCTGACAGCGTGAGCTGGTCTTGCTGAGCAGCAGCACCACTGCCATGTACCAGTGCATGCACAGGACCATCTGTACCCACCCTGTCACTGCTCCTGCTTTCATCAGCAGGACAGAGCTGTGAGACCAAACGTAACACTCAAATACCAAAAAAAAAGGAAGTAATTAAGACTAATAAAGTAATTACAAATTCTCAAAAAAATTATGATTTCTAACTCAGATTTCTATTTCAGTATCATTTCTAGCAAACATTTGCTTCAATGTATGTTCAAGTCAAATTCTTTGGTGCAGAGAACACTCTTCTGATGGACATAAATAGACTTCACAAGAGAAAACATTATTTTTGCACTGAATTGTGTATACTTTCAAAATCGCCCAAAACACAGTAGTGTAGGGAGGCCTATATGGAAGCCAGACTTGAGCTTGGTGGAGAGACTTCAGGGTGTCTCCAACCTTAAGTACTGGTTACAGCAGATAAACGTGAGCCATCACAACACTACAAGGGCATCCCTCTAACATGATACAAAACTAGCAAGTTAGGCTACTAAAATATATAAAAACTAATCAGGCAAAAATATTTCCATTACTTAATTTCATGGAGTATGTTCATTGTCTTTACTAAGTGAAATTAAAGGAACAGTATACAGAGCAAAAAACCCCAACTATTTTAAAGACTACACATTCAGTTATAAAAGTCAATGTTATTTCAAGGCAGTAGGTTTTATATTTACAGGTGAATGACCTCTGAGTATCCCTTTAAGTGCAATTTGAAGTGAAATTTTTGAAACAGTTCTGCAATGATACAGTCCAGTCTATCATTTTGTATGCTTAATCAAGAACAACTTCAGACACTTTTAAAACCTGGGGAAAACCGATGTGTCCTGATAAATCTGCCCAACCTCAGAGCACTGCTAACCTGGCCACACATTACACCAATGACTTTGAAAATCCTCAGTCCAAAAGCAGAGGGATTACTTGAGTATGGTGTGGAATTCACCTAAGTTATGTTTTCCCTTTAAACACATACACTGCCAAACACATCAGCCAAAGGAGTGCTCCTGACTGCAAATAAGAAAAAGCAGCAGAGGGAGGGTTTGTCAGAGACAGGCAGGCACATGCATTTCCTCAGGACATCTAACCAGGGTCCATGGGATGCAGCTGGCACTTTCTCCAAAACACACAAGGTGCCCCACCCAGCAAGGACTTGCCAGTTCTGAAATTGGGGAATTACTACACAGTAAGAGGTACAAATCTGCTTGTTCACTAACATATCATCAATACACACACCCAAAATACTTTTTTCCCCCAAAGCTGGTGTCACTGACTTCACACAAGCATCCTATTGTCCTATGGATAATGTGTACCAATAACTGCATTGAAGCCCCCTCCCCAGCTTTCAGTGCTCGCTGCTGAGCTGTGATTTGCTGTAAGCTTGCTGCAGGAACTGGGCAGAAATGCAGTTGGGAAGATTCTACCCAGGACTTGGCCAAGGCCCGACCACCTGCTGGTCACTGCTGCTTCTTGGGTGGGACACGGGACCTGGCCACCACGATGGGGACGACGGAGAGCAGGGCCAGGAGCAGGGCCCAGAGCGGGCGGTAGAAGAGCCAGCCCGCAGCGATGGTCAGCAGGGACAGCGAGCTGGCCACGCACAGGGCAAACGCCTTCAGGCCAATGTTAACCAGGTCCCGCACAACAGGAAACCAGTCCACTGCAGAGGGAATTAACATGGCATGAGGTAGTCGGCAAAATGACAGTTTAAAAAAAAAGTCTGATTCATGCCTAGGATCTGCATTAACAACTGCAATCACAAGAGAGACTCAAACTATCAAGAGCACTGAATTAGGCATTTCAGCAGAGCATCATCAAGACATTTGATCATTAAGCTACAGATGAACTCCTAATGCAATGCTATCCTCATATCTTCACACAGAATGGAATCCAAAATGAAGTCTGAAGATTTGTCCTAGGCTTGACATGCAGAGGAGATAGACAGCCCTGCAGCTGTGGAACAAGTCTAGGGCAACTGACACAAGCTGCTAGCACAAAAATTTATTTCTGGCAACAATAACTCTTGGAGCAGCATGTATATGGATAAATAAATCAGAAAAAAAGTTCACAGCTACAAAGTGAATGATATCTTTGATGTCTGAAGCTTATGCAAGTTTGAGGCACTGTCCTGTTTTTGTTTTTCCTCCAGCATTTTTCTATATCAAAAGAATAACCAAAAACTTTCTTCACTGTTTGTTTACAATAGTGTAGAATACCCAGACATAAAATTGTATTTCTGTACAACTGTTGATTAGAACCTGTTGGGGGCACCAGTTGTGTGTGGGTGCAGAAAGTAATTGTATTGCAGCACCTTGAGTCAGATTTGAAAGAACCAGCCCAACATGTAGTTCAGCTTTTTATTTTGGTAAGCACTGGGCTGGGATCTTCTGCAGCTGGCAAAAGACATTTGTGTGGGGTTTTTAATACTCACAAAGCAACCTGTGTCCTTTTAACCTGCAGTTGCCTGCAGTGACTTTTGAGATCAAATCAAATCTGATTTCAAACCAGATTTCTTCTGATCTCCAAATGAATTAACTCTTTAGAGCATCTTATTTCTAGATCATTTTACCTTTCTGTGAAAAACTCACCTAGTGTGTAAAAGATTCGGGTCATCAGGCTGATGCCCACAAACATTGAGAGCCAGCCAGCTGCACGGAGGGCCCAGGTCTTCATGGTGTTACTCTCATGCTCCTTCTGAAACACCTCCTGAAAGCAAACACCAACACATGCAGTCTGTGTCTTGCTCTTTCTCAAGATCCTCTTAATTCCAGTATACTATGAGGCAATCAGGGCCAAGAGTATTTTAGAAGTACAATTTCTCTTGTAGAAGATACACTGCAGTTCATTCTGCAGGTTCTGTGCAGTATGGTAGTACAGCACAATAGACTGAACAGTGCAGCATGGGGGAAACTGGCACTTTTCTTAATTAAAAGAACCTAAAAAGCACCATTCAACATTACCCACAGGCAGAAAGCACACAGGTTTTGCTGCAACTGTATACATTCAACATTACTGTGGAAAATAAGACACTAATAAGTAAGTATAATAAAGAAGGAAGAGTCTGACTGCACTCTGAAGGAAGAGAGAAAAGGCAATATCCACTGATGGCTGAGGGAAAAGTGTGTGAAAGAGAGCAAGCTGCATGCAGGGAAGAAAAGCTAAAAGGTATGTGTGCATTTGGCCAGGCAAAGCAAATTTCTCTGCAAGAATTCTGAGAAAGATTTTTTCCAAAACCGGTGGTGTGACTCTCTGGCTCAACAAAACATTCACATGAAGATGGCTGGGACATTAGAAAGCACTAAATCGTAAGAGATGTGTAAGACTGACTGAGTACTCACACATGCATTATTTATTTGTAACCAGGTAATTTTCAATGAAACAAAATTCTTTCTAATGAAGATTCAGAGCTTATAGCAGACGGTTGATTCTACTACTACTCTTTCAAGTCAAAACAAAGCCTTTTTAACTGTTTTTGGGACTACCTGTAAACTCTTGACATCTGTTTTTCTCTGCAGCAGGGCCTGAAACAATCATTAATGGAAATGAACCTACTAAAAGGAGTAAATGAATCACCAAATTGCTGGAGCATGCAGGATTTATTGAAGCATAATGCTCTGCCTGAAGGTTCAGAATAGTAATAAACATTTCAAACATGCCTAAACTCCTGTTATTAGGAGCTGAAAAGAGAATAACGCTTATGGTTTATTTAATTAAACCCTGACTTTTACTATTTTTACATGTGACCTGTTCAAAAGCATGTGTAAGTTGGAAACAACCAAGGAGCAAATAAAAACAAAATGAGAAGACTCAGAAACAATCTTTAAAGCAAACAGGCAGAATGTGCAGAAACCTGGAAGCAAACATAGTCTACCAACTGTTGTCCAAGAAGGAGACAGAAAAGCCATTGTTTATATGAATATCTCCTCCTCTAGAGCAGGTCTAAAGGAGAGTAAAAGCTTCCTCTTCTGCTGCTTCTGCACTACCACCTCGAGTTTTAACTCTTCACTAGAAGAGTGTGGTATCTCACCTCCACAGAGAGGTCCCCAGGGTACAGAATCTCCAGAACATCTCCAGACTTGGTATGATAAGGAACCAGCTGATCACCTCGCTGCCGAGCAATCACAGTCACCTTGGAAGAGAGGGAAAAATATTTACTGGTTACTGAGTTGGGAACAGAGCTTGGAAAATACAGAAACATCTGAAGACTCACCCTAGCAGCAGAGCCCAGATGGGGATCGTCTCCACTCAGACCTGCATAGAAGAAAGAGACACGAAGGTCTCCAACCTACAAAAAAGGTAAGACTGGAAATCAAAAAAGATTGTTTTACAAAAGGGAATCACAGGAAAGAAAGCTAAGTACTGGAACATGCTTTATTTATCAACACTTTTTCTGAACATTTATGTCAAGCCAAGAGATAGCCAGAATGATTTCCAAGCTGTCCTTTTTTCAGGGCTAGCTGGCAGTTGAAAGAGGAGAGCTCAAATGCTGTTTTGTGATATCTCCTCTGATTAAGCTGACGGAGCACATGATATGCTTTGTTCATCCCTCATCATTCCATCTTTTGGCAAAACAGAGCAGGCAGCACAATCTGACAACAAGCTGTTTGACTGTACTCCTTAACACAGCAAGGCAGAGGTGGAACCCACCTCCCAGCACCATCTCTTTCCATTTAAAAGCAGAGCAGACTTGAGAAAACAGAAGAAAGAAATGAGACTGGAAGCTTTCTGCAAGAGAAGCACTCATCCCGAAGGGCTGCCCTAAGGGAGTCATCCTTTGTGATGTTCTGCATTCCATTTTCTATACATTAATAGAAACGGGACACGCCCCAATTCCTTTTTCACACATAAGTAATCACTGCTTTAGTTTATCTTTCCCATCTTACTTCTGGACTCCTGGGGTTGTCACTGTGATAGAAGTAATCTCCTCTGCGGGTAACATCAGCATGGGGATCCTCCAAGTGTGACAAACTCAACTGCCTGAAATCATCAATTTTATCCACGAGACCTAAGCAGAATAAGGCATGAAGTTGAGGCCCAGTGTCTAATCTGGAACAGCCAGTTTGCTGGCTGGCTTCCTGATTATCACTTGATATGATAGCTATTGTGGAAAGAACCGAAGGCCATTGCTGATGCAACAGCAGACACAAAGCCGGGACAAAACAATCCTTACCCCGCGAGAGAACAAAGCTGCCAACCTGGACATTAGGAGAAACAGCAGTGAAAGACTCCACAGCCATGGCACTGAGGAACAGAGAGAGTCCCTGGTTAGTCCCAGAATTGTGATCAAACTCTTGATTTGCAGTATGTAATGTATAGCACAGAAAAAGTACTATGGCAAACATCAGGAGAAACTCAAAGAGCTAAAAGACTCTCCTGATGTGGAAACAAATCCATCAAGAGACCATCCAGACTGCATATTGGAGCCATTAAAATAAGTTAAGGCACCACTGCTCTGAGCTGCCTTTATGCCTTCCTTCTCCCAACTATCAAAAAAACAGCAGTTACCATCTACTGCACTCTGTTATGAAATCAGTCATTTAGCTTTCATCTTTGATCAGATCCAGTGACAGAATTCAGAGGGACTGTCCCAGATGGTACCTCACCTTGGGTTTTTGTGTCCAATTTCTCGATCAAAGTTTCTGCTGTTCACAACTTCAGACTTCCACTCTGTATCTAAACAGAATGGTAAGAAGGTTGAGTAAATGAGAATCAAATCTCAGTTACTGAAGACATTTCTTAATCAATCAGTTCTAGGTTACACTTCTAGTACTACTGTCTACGTCAAGGTCTGTGATAGTGTGTTCTGATACTTAGATCCATCCTCCTAGCACATTAACAGGGAATGGCAGAATTTAGGGTGAAAAAGGTATTTTTGGGAGAAAACCGTAGCTCATCTTTGCTGTTGGCATCTTCCATGATCAGGCTTTGATTCCTGGCTCCACTCTTTGGGAATAAGCTGGAAGCAAACATAGGCTACAAATCACTGGTTTTGTGATAACAAGGAGCAGGGGGCAAAGGGAGACGAGTCTGGAGTGAACTTGAGTCCAGGAAAGGTTGAGTCCAAATGTGTTTTGCCAACACAAAGTTAGTAATTAAACATTTATTTTCACTGGCAGTAAACTTTCCTTAAGGCAAGTCTATTTTGCCCTTGCTGGCAATTGGAAAGCCATCTCCTGATCTTTCTTTCAACTGTCCTTCACTCCTGTCATTCCCAATTTCTTCCCCAGTCCTGCTGAGAAGAGAGTAATCAAGCAGCTGTGTGGGTGCATTGTTGGCATACATAGACATTTACAGGACAGAATCCATCAATCTTGAGAGAACAGACGTTTTAGATGACATTTCTTTTTGTTCCCTGTCACTGTGAGCCTGTTTTTCACAGCTCGCAACCAGCAGCTTTGCCCTTAAGTACCTCTGTGATACAGGGTCCCCATGCTTCACTCAGCTGAGTATTTTTTATATAATTACACCCAGAAACTGCTGCATGCCCACATTACACATCCACATGCTTTGATCAGAGGTAAATGAAACACAGAGACCAATCTCCAAATACACAATGACTCAGAGTACTTTTCTGCCATTGGGCAGACCAGAATAATGCACCCAGTTCTGCTCCTACCAAAAAAGCACTTGGCAAAAGCCACAGTGCACATCAGAAGGTGCTGACGGTTTCCACTTGCTGGTATCAACATCTAAACAGGTTCTCAACAGGCTCCCTTATGGGCTGGAGCTACCCTGCTTTTCCCTGTCTATTCTCTTCTGCTCATAGCTGACATATTCCCAATTACTCCATGTCTGAAGTGTAATCTCAGGTGTAGCTTTGAACACACTCCCACCTCTGCCCATTGAGCACCTTATGGGCCCCGTTTCTGGAGCATCCTATCCCTGGATGTTCCTCTGAACTTTTTCTGATTTCCTGTAGCTCTTGCCTGCTGACAGCACATCTCCTTTCACCTCAGTTATCTCAGGAAACTGAGGAAAAAGAAAGTGTTTCTTTCTTGTTTAGGAAAGAGAATTTTTGCTTATTTCTTCACATCACTTTCCTTTCTTTCCCAAGAAGAAAATACAGGTTTAAGAACAAAAATCTAAATATACACACACTTAAAAGCCCAAAGTTACATGCACGAAAGGGAAGGGACTTTCTGTTGGTCAACTTACTGTATGAATACTTTGTCTCTTTCTTAATCTCACCGTTTTCCTCGTATTCCCTGTAGAGAAGAAGGGCTGGGATGAGAACCAGAACAGTGCACACACACTGCTGCTCAGGGCAGAATACACCTCGCCAATGAATTGCACAGACAGATTCTCTGGCAACACAGAATTATCTTTATACAGAACCTAACTGTTCTCAGAACTATCTGCTCTGAAGACAGACATTTTCTATACCAGGAGAGAACTATACACAAATGCTCAACAGCCACAACCTTTTTATGTCCAGGTTTTGATCAAGGATGTGTTGACTAGACTGATGAGGAACAACCAGAATTAAATACAGTGTATAGTATTAGCTGGCCCAAATCAAGTTTCCAACAGATGCTGTACCACAAGCATGCTAAAACTGAGAAATTATTTTTCTCACCTTTACAACCTCTGACCCTTTTTTACATGACATGAAAGACATTTGGAACATGAATTCTGTGCAGTCACACCTATATAATAGCTAATTACATTCATAGTACCATCCATAGAATTATTAGCAATAGTAGAAATGTTTTCCCTATTTGGGCAGCAACTATTAACAGGGCAGTTAACATCTGTCAAGGAAATTAAAGTGATGCTCTAATGGAAAAAAAAAATCAAGAACTCTAGAATTTTCTTGCTATAAAAAGCTGGGGTTTTTTTTTTTTGTTTTTTCCTTAGGTATAAGGAAAGAAATTGTGATAGGATCCTGGTAACACAACAGCCTCATAAACTACTTTTAAAGATTACTTTCACTTACTTGGAATCTTCATATTCTACCCACTGGTACATTTCCACGTTGCGCTTAAGTTTGACAGCTTGGATGGAGAGCCCATAGCTGGGGTCAAACAAAGGCTGTGCAAAAATTAAAGAAAATACAAGTCAGTCTAAATGCTGTACCTCACAACTTCAAACACTGTACTTTTACTACTGAACCCATTCACAATATCTCACTGTACAGCCAGCACTATCTTACACACAGGTGAGCACAGTATAAACATTATGAAAGACAAAAAGGAATGTCTCTGGTAAATCTGACCTGAAGAATCATCATCAGACGTTATTGCCATAGTGAAGAATGAAACCAGAACTACTGACTATGGGTTTACAGGTTTCAGTGTGTAAACCAGGAGATTCTGTACTGCTGGAAGGTGCTGGGTTACCTTCTGCAATGTGGGTGGACCGTGGAAAATGTCACCACTACCGAAAAGTCAGAACTTGCAGAGCTCCTGTGCTGCAAGAGCCTGAAGACTTAACAACACCATGAACACACAACAGGTTCCCTACACAAATGGCAATTGAAATTATCCACGAAAGGCAGCTTGAGGGTAAACATAGCTAGACCTGGCATTGGCTTGGAGAAGGGAGTGCAAGGCCATTCAGCATCTCCCTGATTGCAGGCCAAGAACCAGAGCTTGAATGGTAGCTGGAGGAGGAGAAAAGCCATGTGTCTTTTCCTGGATATCAAACAAAACTTCAGTTGGCAAAGACTTTTCCTTCTCTCCAAGCCTAAAATACTCTTATCTTCATGATACTATTTTATTTACCTTAGATGTACTCAGAGCTCCTGCCAAGTGCACCAGTCTCCCCTCATTCTGCTGAGAGATACCATGGATGCTGTCCAGAGGGACCACGAGAGAAAGCCCCTCATCGAGAGACTTGGCTGTCCTTAAAGCCCGTCCCTGCAATGAAGAATACAGAAATCAAGCTGTGGAGAATCAACAGCACAGCAGTATTCTGTGAAAAAGGTTAGCAGACTAGTGAACTGATGACCACACGTAATGCTTGTACATTCAGCCCAAGACATATTTGTGAAACACATTTATACTTCTCCATTCTCTATGTCTGAGCCAGTTTGGGGCAGTACTTCTCACCTGGGGAGCAGGACCATTAACAATGACTAGGGTTCTCAAACAGACCCAAATTCTTCCTACAAGGGTTCAGACTTACTGCTCTTCACCTTTTACCTTGTTCATCATTCCAGAGTGACTGCAAAAATGACACAAATTACAGTTCATTTTTCCACACACCTATACTGACTCCTTTGCAGAAGCTTTCTCTGCCTAACCATCATATCCTGATGTGCCTTTTTTTGCAAAGTCATCAAAATTTGGAGTAGTTATTTTTCCTCTTGCAGAGGTATGAAAGGACATCTCTAAGTGAAAATCCACAGAATTCTGCTCTCCACTCCAAACTGCCAAAACAAGTATGTTTTCAAGGGCAGAGTGTTAAGATTCCTGGGGGTTTTTTGGGTGTTTTTGGTTTCTTTTTTGGTAATCTAAAACCAAGAAACAATACTGAGAAAAAATTAATAAATAACACCCCCAATTTTGCAACACAGGGTATGAATTTCCTTAAAGTAATTGTAACAACACTAGAAATTAGGACTTTTTGTTACCTCAAGAAAAAAGAGAAGGCTGGAATGTTGCTGGCTCATACAACCCTCTTAGTACAAGCTGTTTCATCATCAGTTTACAAGCTTTGGATCTTATCTCTCATCACACACTGCTGCTGTCTCTACTACACCTAGTTCCAGGGAAATACTACATGTGGCCTGTGATTTCACTTTTCTGTGAAAAAATATCCTGAGCATAAGCACCATGTCCCCAGACAAAAACTTCTCTTCTCGTGGATCAAGTAAAAAAGCTGTGTACAAACACTGACAGTATTGCACTTACTTCATTGGTAAAAAGAAGGTAGAAAGCCAGAAGAAATGTCACAAGTCCAATCAACATGCCTGCAGAAGTCTCACTGAGGCGCTCCAGGAACCCTGGTTTGGGTTCACTTGTGATTTTAACATGCTCTTTCCTACTGCCTGTGTCAGAGAACTGTTAAAAACAAACCAAAAGTGCAATATTGGTGTGAAAGGGGAAAGCATTCCATTTCAAAACAAGTCTTTTAGCTTTGTTAGCACTGCTGCCCTACACAGCAGAACCTCTTGCCTTGAACCAAAACTTTCCCACGCTTATTAAATGCCTTATCACACTTTTGATACCAGAAACATATTCAATAAATAAAAATCCAGACTGATAGAAAAAAAATCCCCATTTCTATAATAGTGGTTCTACATGTTCAAGCTTTCTTCGGTCTGCCTCCAGGTCCACACCCTGCATTCAGGCCATCATGACAAACGGAGTAATAGCCCTGAATTCCTGACCAGCTAAAACAGTGCTATAAATAACAAAGTATGATTCACCTCACCAGTAAAAAGAGTGCCTGCACACTCTAAAATAATTATATCCAGGGTAACTATAACTTAAAACAAGGCATAGGACTAACATAAGAGCCCAGGGGTTTATCTGTGCGTATGCGGCTTGTGGGGAGTTACCAAACCGAACTTCAGCACATGCACAGAGCAAAGGCAGGGCATGGCAGTTCTCTGTGTACGGAAAATCACGCTATAAAATGCCAGTGTCCATCAAGGAGACAGAGGAGTCCTGCAACTGTATTCCAGTAAAGAGAGAGAGTCCACTGGGAAACGCCCGTGGGGTTTTCTCCCTCTCGGTTTTGGAGGGCGCAGCCTCTTTTCATTCGAAAATCCGGGCCGCACGTTGCCCTTTTCCTTTCCCCATTGGGTGTGGCACTAGGAAGGTACAGCCTTCCCGAACCGCCTTCCACATATCCTCCCACTCGAACCTACTGTTTTACCCCAAAGGTCAGAAACTCAGGCTTGTGTAGACCCCCTTTCTGTTTCAGAAGCTAAGCTGCTTCGGCTCTGCAACTAACCCACTGCCCAAAGCCAACAGAGACATTAACACCCCTATCAAAGTCATTAACACCCATACCTTCACCTTTCGAACTACTTGTAAAGACATTAGCATACATCTTCCCTCTCATCTGGCTCGTCTGGAGATGCCGGGCGGGCTGTGAGCGGCACAGGGCCCTGGCCACAGCCCGGGCATCTGAGGGGCGAACCGGCCGACGCGGGCGGCCGCCACACGGAGCGAGCAGCACTTACATTCCTCGACATCCTTAGCCTCTCGCTCCTCCCGGGAACCACAACTCAGAGACCGCCAGAGCCGCGCACCACCAGCCTCGCCCTCATCCGCCTCAGGGCTCCACCGCCCCCGANGGCACCGGCCGGCTCCGCCATGTCCTACTGCAGGCAGGAAGGTGCGCCCCAGTGTCCTCCCAATGTCACCCCACCGGGCAGGCTCACCTCAAGGCGGCCGGGGCTGGGTGCACTGCGGAGTGACCGCCCGCTCCCCTCAGCCCCTGAGGGGAAGGCGCAGCCGGAGAGGAGAGGAGTTGCGGCGGCCGCTCGCAGTCCGTGTGTGGCGGCGGCAGCGCTGTCTCGCCTTCCGCCGCCGACCTTTCTCCTCACGGAGGGCGGGAAGGGCGGCGGGGCCCTGAGGCGGCCGGGGTGGCCGGGGGCGGCCGGAGCTGCCCCGCACAG
>VXBR01011955.1:442091-504077 GCA_013400215.1 Cisticola juncidis
CCGCCGCGGCGGGGAAGCCCTTCCTTCCTCCTTCCCTTCCCGCCTCCCTCTCTGTCCCCGCTGCGGCCGGGCGCTGGGCAGGCGGGAGCTGTAGTGCGGCAGGGCCGGGCTTGGCGGAGCCCCGCGGCCGGCAGGAGGTGCGTCACGGCCGCCTCAGGGCCGGGAAGGCGCTTCNGCTGTCTCGCCTTCCGCCGCCGACCTTTCTCCTCACGGAGGGCGGGAAGGGCGGCGGGGCCATGAGGCGGCCGGGCTGGCCGGGGGCGGCCGGAGCTGCCCCGCACAGACCGTGTGTGGCCGAGCGCTGAGGCGTGCGGGCAGGGCAGCTCGGAGCGCCTTCTGCCCGCAGGGGTTAAATTTACTCCAGCCTAGCCGAGTGGCCAGAGGCGTGCGGTTTTGCCTTTTTAAGGTCGGTGGATAGGGTGGGTAGAGTGCGAGCTTTTCTGTATCATGTGCAGGTCGTGGTATTTATGAGGCTTGACCACTACTTAAAGTGGGAGATACATAGATAAATATCTAGAAGTATATCTATATCTGCGTGTATATTACTAAATATCCTTGGTCTCGAAAGTAATGCGAAGTGGCTGAATGTAACGTTTCAGACTGGGAAAAAAACCCCCGCCAATCGTTCTAAATGCCACTTACAAGTTAAAAACTTGGACACAGACTATGAACTGTATTGGGGTAGTCATAACCTATGGACCTCTTTTATGCTTTATGCTTTAATTTTGCAAGATCTGTAAGTTGCCTTATGCAACCTTACAAAATTGCAGGGACAGGGTTAGAGTTCATGTGTTTCTAGCTCCTTTTATATGAGAAATGACCAAACATTCCACATTGTAAAGTTTGCTGGAGTACAGTGCAGAGTGGTCAGAAAACTGTTTCCCTTCTAAAAGTGTTAGATTTATCTGCTTTTCAGACACAAGTAAATGCATGGTTACTGAGCAAAGTTAAGTTACTGAACATCTGCTGGCTGAGGTCACACTTAGGGGTCTGGAGATTCTAATTTCTAATATGCCAAGTTACTGTAGTGACCTTTATGAATTTGGAGAATTCTTGAGGAATTTACCAGTATTTTTCCCACTCACAGAATTCTTAGTTGTTTGTTCAGAAGAGTTTCAGCTAGCTGTTCTCTGCTTGTGCATGCCTCAGAGTGTGTGCTTTGAGCTTAGAGCTTTGCAGGGTTGTTAGGGAAGTTTACAGCCAAGCCTCCCCCGACCCTGCCACAGAATGTTTTAGTTAAATCAAGAGCAAGAAATTTGCACCGTTGAATGTCGTCCCTTGTGATGTTCACAGCACCTTTTAATGTAGTTAGTTCTAAATGGTGACGGCTATCTTCAGTTTTGAATTCAGGTGATTAGTGTGAAATATCACACTAGTCTTTAGCAAAGAGCACTGTTATTAATAAATTCCTATTGAACACTTTTCTGTTACTTATTATAGTTTTCATTCACTCTTTTTTTTAAATTCTAAACCCTTCTTCTGTGTTAGTCAGTTAGTCAGTTAGTTAGTTAGTATAGGAATAATTTGAGTTTGTTTTGAAACAGCTTTTTAACTTAGCAGTTCAGTGAACTGTACCATGATCTGCAGCCATTACAGGACATTGTTATGAAAATCGGAGCTTTAGAATAACAGAATTTCAGTGTGTATGTGTTCCTCTGAACTAGCAACTGTATTAAGTGAAGGTGATTGTTAACTAGAACAGTTCATTTTCTATTAACATTAGTGCATCACATTGAATATCTCATTACCTTGTGGTGTTCAGCAGTTTTGTAAATGACTCGTTCTGTCTTAGATTTCTCTGAACTTTTGCTTCTTGTTTCCTCCATGGTAGGAAAAGACAAAATAATATTTGCAACCAAGGAGGACCATGAGACACCGAGCAGTGCTGAGCTGGTTGCAGATGACCCAGATGACCCTTACGAAGAGCAAGGTCAGTAGTAGCAGAAGAACGGAAGGGATGTTACATCATGTTTAAATCCAACAGAAAACAAACCCTGTATGAATTAGAAAAACTTAAACATATCGAAAGACTGAGGGCGGCTGGTTATGCAGTAAATACCCAAACTCTTGGCAGTTTTAACATGTCACCAATGACATGCTTTCTTCTAGTATTTCTTTTTCTATACTTGTAATGGTTTTTCGTAGTGGCCTGTTCCAATAATCAATTGATGGCTTTTAGTTTTGGTTAAGTTTCGTTTAGTTTGGTTAAGCCAAGGATATGCAGGGGTATCTTTTCCTTTTATGAATAAAGGTAGAGCCTATCAAGTGAAAATTATGATTGTTTTTTCTCTGTTTCAAGTAACAGCATGCAATTTTCAGAGAAGCTGGAGTGAGTTACATATCACTGTCATTGATGTGTGTTGCTCATCTGGTTGTGTGCAGCCGAAATTGCCTAATTTGGTGATCTCTGAACATCTGATTTAATATAAATTAATATCTGGCTAACCTATACTATATTGTTAGCAGTATAATCAGTATCGTTCAGTGGCACATGACAGGTAAGTAGAAGTTGTTGAGTTTTCAACTGTAATCGTCTTGCCTTGAAAAGACAGAAGTTTTCATGAAGATTACAGTTCTTGTGTGAAGTATATCTAACCCGCAAATAGAGATTTAAAAGAGCAGAGTATTTCTGAGACCTAGACTAAAAATATTCTGGTTGCACAGAGAGTATTTTAAATGTTGGGCAAAGGAAATAATCTTCTGATCATGATGATTTAATAAATTTTGCTCTGGGTTAATAATTATCCTGAAAATGTGAGTTTAGGTTAATTTTTTTCGAATTGCCTCTATGTTTACAGGTCTTTTGGCCTCTTCACTTTGTGTGAAGTGATTTCATTGGTTGCAGCTCAACTGAGGCTGAAGTAAATTGTTCAGACTCTTTGGAATTTAGTTAGAAAGTGTAAGTTATGCTTTCTAAAATGGCTCTGAGACCTTTAGAGGGCAGCATTTAAGCAGTTTAGCAGCTGGTGCTCACGAAGTCTCTGTTAGCTGATACCGTGTGTAGTGTAATTTGAACCATACCTTCCCATGTCATTAAAATTAACCTTTTTTCGTACATAGATAGTGTTGAAATCTTACTGCATTTATTTGTGTATTTTGCCTTCATTCCAACTGTATGTAATCAGTTACATATCTGAAAGTTTTTCTCACCTGTGTTGATCTGTCTGTTGACCTGGTGTGACATACATTTGGCTAATAAACTAGTCAAAATTAAAAGAACCACTTTATTTTCGTTTAAATGCCATATCAGATGATTGCACTTATGTGTGTTTGCTGGACATGGAAAAGCTGTGGTGAGGAGGAGAGGTGATGAGGTTTTTTTCCTAGCAGTCCTGCATTTACAGAATGTTAGGTCACTTTCTTCCTTAACAGCAGATTAGAGAAAAAAGCGGGGGGAAAGCCAGGAGCTTTTTATGTCACCTTACAGTGACAGTGTGTGCCTGTGGGATTCAAAATGAGAAACTATAAACTATGTTTAAGTACTGTCAGTAAGTTTGGGTGGGGGTTTCTTGTTGTGTGATTTTCTTTGTTAATTTGTTGAGTTTTCTTCTTAGTATGTGTTTTACTGCTGTTTTTAAAGTCTTGCTGCTTTTAAAGTAAAACTGCTTGAATGACTCAGGGCTACAATGCATTAGATCAGAAGAGAGAAAATGAATGTATCAGAGAATGTAGCTGCATCTAATAGGAGTGAAGCTTATGGGCAGGAAAGACATGGGTAAAATGGTTTGGAGTTTGTTGAAATGTTGAAGCTCTGGCTTGCATGGTTTTATTTAAAAGAAAATTGGGAAGGGTTTTGCTGTACCTAATGTAACATGCAGGCTTTTCTAATTTAGCTTCTGCTTGCAATAGAAGACTTGGTTTCCAGTGTTCAAATTCTGTTGAACTGTAACTATAATTAACTATAAGGACTGTTTTCTGCTGTGTCAAATGGACCAGTCATATCTGGGAAAGAATAGATGCCATACCATAATCTGTATTATTTTCTAATACACCTGAAATTTGGGGTTGAGATTTTGGTTTTTTGTAGGGGCCTTTTTCATACTTGAGATAAACATCTAGTTTGACATTTGTTAATTTTTGATGGTTCTTACTTTATTCCAGACATTAACAGACATTAGTCTTTGAGCAGTCTACTTGCATCAGTAGATTGGTCAGGAAAACTTGTGTTCTGTTTCTCTTAGGATAAAAATTAGTTGTATACTGCTCTTATTTCTGTAAGTATTTTGGTGTTATATCAGCTGGGAGAATTTGGTAGACAAAATGTTAATGACTCACTTTAAGCTAAAAACTTTCAAAGAAAAAAAGCCACTTGAAATGGAAAGGCAGACAAACTGCAGTAAATTCAGATTAGGATTTTATACTGCAGTGAAGATCACAGTTCACTGTCTATGCCTTGAGACAGCTGTGGCCAATGGAAACAAATTAGGAAATCATCTGCAGTGGTTTTGAAAAAGTATTGTTACTTTAAGGCTTCTTTCTAGTCCTGTGTGTTGCAGATGGTGGAATTTAAACATGAAAGATTCCTGGTTTTGACTGACATCTTGGCTGCCATCACTTAGAATAATTTTTTATTTTATTAAGCTTATATGAAGAAGGCACTGATGAGTTTTATGCATGCAAAGTGACTTTTGTTAGTGTTACAGCTGTGATTGGAAAGTTGGATAAAAGTACTTATGGAATTGGACCTCAAACGCAGATTGTTGCTGGTCTTTTCCCTTCTGTTTTTCCAGACTTGTTCCTGTCATCTTATTTTAGAGACAGTTTTAAAGTGGTTTCTACAGGGTACTGATGAAGCAAACCCCACATTCTTTTAATAAAAAAGTTGAAGACATGACCAGATGTACAGGACTGTTTCTGTGACTGATGATGTCCCTCTCAATCCTGCTTCCTGTCATCTTACAGTGAGAATCCCTGGCAGATAAACTTGTTATTGGGATGTTTGTCATGTAACAGGGAAGAAACTCTTCTCAGAACAACAGTGGGACTTCATACCAGGAGTCCAAAGACAAGTGTTGACACAGATGCAGATGGGCTGCCTTTGTCCATGATGAGCAGATTCCATGAGACAGTAGGGGTGTCAGCAGTGTGTGATGTCAGCAATCAATTGTTCACATAAATCTTGATCTGCAGTGATGTAAACGGGGTTGTTTTTTCTTCCACGAGTGCAGGTTCAAGTAGATTATGACTCAGTAGATCAGTGAGGTTCAGGTTGCATTTGAAAGAAGTTTTAATTCAATTTTAATTAAGAATAGTTATCCCATCTATTGCAGGCTTGCAACTCAGGAAGAGCAATGGATGAAATCTATTTCTGATTTAATTGTGTTCTAAGCTTGTTGATGGACTTAGTCATTGATGTGCGAATACTGCTGTGATTATGAATGAGGAAATTCTTGCTTTATTCATGTGTGTTTTTGTTTTGATTTTCTAAAGCATGGTTTCTGTGCAGAACTTCCGAAACTGATGCTATTTCAATGATAAAATAGACATAGGTCAGTGATCTTGTGATACCATAGAATGTATTTTCTGTGGGATAACTTGCATTGTTATAAAGGTTTGCATGTTTACAAGGCAGGTCTGGTTCTAAAAGGAGCAATCTATTTTAAGAGAACTATTTTACAAGTAATTTTATTTCTCTGGTGTCTTCAGGAACATTTCAAAATATGTTTGGGTTTTTTTTTAAGTGCTAGGAAAATGACCTTAAAATGACTGGTTGCTGTTAGTGAGGAGGAATATAGGATTCTGGTCTTCCAGTTGAAATTTGGAGGGGGAAGTTTGTGGGTTATTATTTCAGAGTTTATTTAAAACAAAAGAAAAATACATCAATTCAATTTGATGTAAAAGATTTCTACGGTTAACACTGGATTTAAATTATTATTATTTGTATGGCATGGTTGTAATACTTGCTTGCTCCCCTGACAGTCTGGCAAATCAATTGACTTGACTTCTATCTGTTTTGCAGTTCCCTTAGAATATTCTCAGTGGTCTGTAGTCCAGGGAGAAGGATTTAATTCAGAGATGGATAGAGAACTAATCTCACTTGTGCCCATTAAAGGATTATACAGATCAGAGGGAGAAACAGACTGTCTGGAAAGTGAAAGGTGTTCATTAGCCTTGAAGCTGCAGAACTAAGATGGCATTATAAGTGCTTGAGTTCACACCTGCAGCCCAGCAGCTGTCACTGAGTGAAATCAATGTTGAAGCAGCATTAACTTTTCTTCTCTCTTATTTGTTCAGGATTGATATTGCCCAATGGAGATATCAATTGGAATTGCCCATGTCTGGGTGGAATGGCTAGTGGTCCCTGTGGGGAGCAGTTCAAGTCAGCCTTTTCTTGTTTCCACTATAGCACAGAAGAAATAAAGGGATCAGACTGTGTGGACCAATTCCGTGCCATGCAGGAATGCATGCAAAAATACCCAGATCTTTACCCTCAAGAGGATGAAAATGATGAGAAGTCCAGCAAAGATTTGGAAGCTGCTTCTATGGAGGCCTCTGCTGCCAAAGAGGAGGAGGCATCCAGCTAATGAAGATGCAAGGAGGCTGTCGTCTCCATTTCTCATTTTCAGAGACATGGACTTGCAGTATGTCTGTCTTCTGAGTAGTGAGGAAATCTTTCACCATGTTCTGTGCACTGTATCATAATAAATAATTTATTCCTGAAGGAGAAATCTCAGAGCTACAGCCTTGCAAATAAGTACTGCAGAAAGAGTGAATGCGTGTATGTACTGTGTAAACTGCTTTTGGACACAGTTAAAACTTTAACAGCTGTTCTTTACCCTCAAGTTTTCCTTGAGTTTTGACTTGAATAATGTCTTGAAGTACATAGCTTTCAACTAAAATTCCACTAGCACACCAGGTCTGTCTCCATTTCAGTATGTTCTGATCAGTAGCTGCTTTTTTTTAAGTGTATTCTGTTCTATCAATAGAAATTGCATTAAATGATTGTGTTACCTTAAAGATTTTTTTTGCCAAAGTGATGCAAAACATTGAAAATGGCCTAGATCTAGAATTTCTAAAATATTTTCAAATGGTCTTATTAGATTGTGGTTGCATTTTTCTACTAGCATCAGATCAGGACTGCCAGGAAAATGCTTAAATGCACATCTTCTTTGATTTCCTTCACTTACTGTGATGGTTTTTGCATTTTTAAAAATTATGTGTTCTGCAACTGATGATTAAAATGAATGAAAAGAATGTTGGTCACTGGCTTTATTTTTGCTTTGAAAATACAGTTTGTGGGTTCCTTTGGTTATCACCTTCTCCTTCAATGTATAGATGGGCACTTGTAAAATACTTTGAGATACAATTAATTGTTACCTGGTGTAATGATCTCAGAACAGATACTGTGACTTAAGTGCATATGAAAAAGTAAACACTTTTTACTCTCATTGGAAGCTCCTGTGTCTTTGTGGTGTTTTGTTTGTTTTTTTTTTTTTTGTTATCACTGATTGGATTTGAGAGCTGTTCTGTGCTGTAGGTAGACCTTGAATGAATTAGTGGGTTGTGAAGATCAATTGCTCCAGCTTGCCAGTTTTTTACTCTTTTTCTTCTCAGCCCAGGCAGGAAGGCGTAAGAAACCTATAGCATTTTTGGTAGGTGTAATAGACTGGATCACGAACCAGCAAAAAAACATGAACAGCTATGAAAAAATTTGAAAGTTACTGAAGAGGTACAAATAATTTAATTGCTCACTATAGTTTAATAGTTGTAGATAAAGGAATACTACATTGTTTGTCTTTCCAAGCAAATGATAGGCTGTGAGAACTTTTTTTTTTTTTTACAAAGGAGATTGTGGCTGTGGCTTCAGTAACTTCATTACATGTTGGTGGTTTTTTTTTTAAGCTGTAGTGTCAGTAATGCAGGCCACAAAGTCCAGCAGTGTTTAAACACTTGCCTTTCTCTGTGGGCATTACTCTGGAGTGCTCAGCAGTGTTAATTCTATAGCACTTCAGTGTCTTGTTCTTGTTTGCATAAGTCAATCTAGTGCTTGTGCTGTTTCTGAGTTTTTGAGGGGAATTTTTGTCAAGTGTTACAGTGTGTTTGAGGTGTTTGCATTTCAGTGCAACTGTTGGATCCTCTGCTAAAATCTGTAGGCAGTTAAGAGACTGATAGTGATTCTGTTCTGAGGGCAGTGAGAGCAGGGACTCTGAGCATCACTGCTTTTCAATGAAACAAAGTGACACAAAACTTCTCAGTGTGATTCTTTCAGGCATAGGAAGCCAAGTGCCAAGTTAACCTGAGTAAACAGGCACAAAAGCAGCAGAGATAAACTTTGGCACTTAGGCAGCTGGGCCATGCAAATGAACTCTTAGGCAGTAGATGGGCACCAGATTGAAAAAAATCACACGCACCCAAGTTTCTGTTTGTTCAAATGGAAATCTAGTGCACTCTCTCCGAGGAAGCAAGAGCTGTTTGTGAAGAGTGCTCTATTCTAACGAGTTGTCTCTTTCTTTTTGCTCTGGTTTTCTTTCCCACATTGCCTATGTGCTCTAAAGCGTTTGGATTTATCCTCTGCAACTGCATGTACAGCATCTATGTACAAAACAAAATGTGAGAATCTTGGCCTGCAGTAGGTAGGGGCATGCACCTAATACTGACAAAGGAACTTGGAGCATAATCTGACACGTTTAAAGGTGTGTTTAGGATGGATTTGCTTCTTTCTGACTTGTGGCTTGGTAACCTGTGGTCCTGCATCCAGTACAAATATGAAGTAGTGTAGAGATCTTACACCAGAAACTGTGAAAAGCACCGTGTAATGGGTTTGAAGTGTTGAGAAAGGAAGTCATAGCTTTAATCCTGAATAGTTCTTTCTGGATTTTTTTTTTTTTGATATGCAAACTCATATAGTTGTGAATGCATAGTGCCTTGTTTCTGTTTCCCAGCATTGTTTCATTTGTGTGATTTTCCTCCTATAGTTACACGCCTCAATTTTAAATCTAAAATCAATCAGTCGCTATTTTAATATATCACGAAGATGAGAAAATGATCCTTGGCAGTATGTGACAATCTTGTGAAATAAGCAGAGGATAAGTTCCATTTTTATGTGTGGATACAAAACTTAGAGCTGCATATTTCTTGTTTTAATGTGTTTATTATATATATATATATATATTATAAATAATACCTTGGTTCTCTGCCTGCTGTCACTGAGCTACTGGTTCTTGGACAGAGATTCAAATGGGTTTGAGCAATTGTTTTTATAGAGTAATTTCATAATGATTTTATGTTATCAGTTGCTTTTGTTAAGTCATAGGTGCTGCTGTGTCAAGTCACAAGTAGTCGTTGGGGGATAAAGCAAGCTTTCATTATGAAAGAATTGCCCTTTAATTCTGTACCTTTAGTTGATCTTTGTCCTATAGAAGCTAGTGTGTTGAGTGTGGTTAAATGTGTGTAAAAGTTTAGCTAAAAAAAACAGTTAACAATACATGAAGCATTTCTCCACGTATTAGAATATGTTTCCAATACAAGTTACTAAGCCCAAACAGTTACATATAGGTAGAATTCCAGAATTTTCTCTGTTTAGTTTTTAGAATAAAAGACATGGTTTTAATTTTATTCATCCTACAGACCTACCATTGCTCCCAAAATGCTCCCTTGTACCATATTACTGTGAATACTCCAGATTTTCAGTTTCAACCATACTTCAGTTTTTGCACACCCTTGTCCTTCTGGTGCAGTGGTGAAATAATATCTGCTTTTGAAAGCTGGGTGGACTTCTATCAGCTGACTGCAATTCCTGCATGATACAGGCCACAAATTCATTTATAACTTGTTAGGATGGGATTGTTCCTGCAATCCACTTAAACTTGAATCAGTGGTGCATGTATCATATCCTGATGTGGATAAAGATTGCCTCTAAAACCTGTCTCTTTTAGATGATCCTCTAACAAAACATATATTCCAAAATGTAAAAAAAGTACTGAAAAATAGTTAACATAAGACAAAATTACATTTCCAGAATTAGTAAGTTACTCAATAGTTCTTTCTGCTATTCTCTGCAGTACAGCCTGAGGACACTGCAGAGACCTGACCTCAGCTTGTGTGTAGTAACTTTCCTAGAGGTATGACTTTGCTTCAGGTGCAAAAAGAATCTTTTTTTTTTTTTCCTCCCTGTGAAAGGAGTAATGGACAAAATGGTGGCTAGAAGGAGATGTTTTATCTCACAGGCCATTGTAGGGATCATTAGATCTGGGGATCTGGCAGGACTGTTTTGGAAACAAGATCTGTATCCTATGCAGTTCTGACTGAGAGTGTCCTTGTTAAACCTGACTGCAGTGTCTCCTGTTTATCTGAGGCACTGATCTGATCACACATCAGTGAACCTACTTATTCCTAGGGAAGTAAAAAAACCCCAGAATTTATATGCTTCTAGAGTCTTGTTTTACCTCATTAAAATTCTATCAGTGTTGGTGTGGGACAGTGTAGAGAAGCTACCAGCAGTTTGTTTATTCTTAGTCAGCTCTCTTCACTGGACATGCTGTCATTTTGTTGAACAGGAGCCTGTCTGCAGTTGGTTTTCAGTTGTGTTTAACCCCTCTGGAGCTGATGTTTTATTGGTGATGGTGGAACTGGGAGAAGACACAACAGAGGAACAGTGGAGTAGTGCAGCAATGATTATAGCACCAATATTTGTTTTTTAAAATGGCTTATAGCAAATTGATGTTGATGGTCTTTGAGCAGACAGCTCAGGAAGGCCAAAACAAGGAGCACAGGAGGATTTGTAGTGTTTCCACAGTGCAGATTACCCCAGATGGCACAACAATGATGTGGAGGATAGGTGGACATAGGATTTGTTGTACCAGATCAGAATGGCAGGTCCAGTTATTTGTTTCTGAATGTTACAGGTTCCTTACACCTCCTTAGAAAGTTAAAGCATCCCCTCATAATGCACTCATTCCCTTCAGAGGATGCTGTATGGAAAATGGGAGCTTGATTTCTAAATCGGTGGTNTTTTTGATATGCAAACTCATATAGTTGTGAATGCATAGTGCCTTGTTTCTGTTTCCCAGCATTGTTTCATTTGTGTGATTTTCCTCCTATAGTTACACGCCTCAATTTTAAATCTAAAATCAATCAGTCGCTATTTTAATATATCACGAAGATGAGAAAATGATCCTTGGCAGTATGTGACAATCTTGTGAAATAAGCAGAGGATAAGTTCCATTTTTATGTGTGGATACAAAACTTAGAGCTGCATATTTCTTGTTTTAATGTGTTTATTATATATATATATATATATTATAAATAATACCTTGGTTCTCTGCCTGCTGTCACTGAGCTACTGGTTCTTGGACAGAGATTCAAATGGGTTTGAGCAATTGTTTTTATAGAGTAATTTCATAATGATTTTATGTTATCAGTTGCTTTTGTTAAGTCATAGGTGCTGCTGTGTCAAGTCACAAGTAGTCGTTGGGGGATAAAGCAAGCTTTCATTATGAAAGAATTGCCCTTTAATTCTGTACCTTTAGTTGATCTTTGTCCTATAGAAGCTAGTGTGTTGAGTGTGGTTAAATGTGTGTAAAAGTTTAGCTAAAAAAAACAGTTAACAATACATGAAGCATTTCTCCACGTATTAGAATATGTTTCCAATACAAGTTACTAAGCCCAAACAGTTACATATAGGTAGAATTCCAGAATTTTCTCTGTTTAGTTTTTAGAATAAAAGACATGGTTTTAATTTTATTCATCCTACAGACCTACCATTGCTCCCAAAATGCTCCCTTGTACCATATTACTGTGAATACTCCAGATTTTCAGTTTCAACCATACTTCAGTTTTTGCACACCCTTGTCCTTCTGGTGCAGTGGTGAAATAATATCTGCTTTTGAAAGCTGGGTGGACTTCTATCAGCTGACTGCAATTCCTGCATGATACAGGCCACAAATTCATTTATAACTTGTTAGGATGGGATTGTTCCTGCAATCCACTTAAACTTGAATCAGTGGTGCATGTATCATATCCTGATGTGGATAAAGATTGCCTCTAAAACCTGTCTCTTTTAGATGATCCTCTAACAAAACATATATTCCAAAATGTAAAAAAAGTACTGAAAAATAGTTAACATAAGACAAAATTACATTTCCAGAATTAGTAAGTTACTCAATAGTTCTTTCTGCTATTCTCTGCAGTACAGCCTGAGGACACTGGAGAGACCTGACCTCAGGTTGTGTGTAGTAACTTTCCTAGAGGTATGACTTTGCTTCAGGTGCAAAAAGAATTCTTTTTTTTTTTTTCCTCCCTGTGAAAGGAGTAATGGACAAAATGGTGGCTAGAAGGAGATGTTTTATCTCACAGGCCATTGTAGGGATCATTAGATCTGGGGATCTGGCAGGACTGTTTTGGAAACAAGATCTGTATCCTATGCAGTTCTGACTGAGAGTGTCCTTGTTAAACCTGACTGCAGTGTCTCCTGTTTATCTGAGGCACTGATCTGATCACACATCAGTGAACCTACTTATTCCTAGGGAAGTAAAAAAACCCCAGAATTTATATGCTTCTAGAGTCTTGTTTTACCTCATTAAAATTCTATCAGTGTTGGTGTGGGACAGTGTAGAGAAGCTACCAGCAGTTTGTTTATTCTTAGTCAGCTCTCTTCACTGGACATGCTGTCATTTTGTTGAACAGGAGCCTGTCTGCAGTTGGTTTTCAGTTGTGTTTAACCCCTCTGGAGCTGATGTTTTATTGGTGATGGTGGAACTGGGAGAAGACACAACAGAGGAACAGTGGAGTAGTGCAGCAATGATTATAGCACCAATATTTGTTTTTTAAAATGGCTTATAGCAAATTGATGTTGATGGTCTTTGAGCAGACAGCTCAGGAAGGCCAAAACAAGGAGCACAGGAGGATTTGTAGTGTTTCCACAGTGCAGATTACCCCAGATGGCACAACAATGATGTGGAGGATAGGTGGACATAGGATTTGTTGTACCAGATCAGAATGGCAGGTCCAGTTATTTGTTTCTGAATGTTACAGGTTCCTTACACCTCCTTAGAAAGTTAAAGCATCCCCTCATAATGCACTCATTCCCTTCAGAGGATGCTGTATGGAAAATGGGAGCTTGATTTCTAAATCGGTGGTTCCTGACCTTTTTCCTACCATTATGAGTGTTGTTGCCTCCACGCTGTTTCTTTTGCTTTCTGTTTTGCCCCCTTCTCACGCGTCCCCAAAAGACTGCATTTGCTTCCTTTTCCCCTACAGGCCATCACATTCCTTCTTACAGGTATTGGCTGTTCCCTTCCTTGGCTCAAGGGGGCATCTCTTTATTTTCCTTGCCCTCTCCTAAAGAACCCAAACTGATGAACTAGGTTGGATCTAGCTGATAGTGATTGTGATTTTTCTCATAAAGGCCATGTTAAAAAAGAATCGCAGTTAATAATTTCAGAGCTAGACTTGTGATTTTTCAAACGCAGAGGAGCCAGAGAATCTGTGCTACCAGAGCTGTGTCTTGTGCATTGTCCCTAGTACCAATATACAGGGACAGACTCCTGGGTCAGGATTCTCTCTGAAGACTCAGACCTGTGCATTTGAAAATAAGATATCAGAATGTTTCTCATCACTAAGCCACAAGACAGAAGAATGATGACATTATTTATTAGGTCAATATTGTGTGAAGAGAAAGGACTGCATTGTAGAGGTAGAGCTTTCTTAGTAGAAATACAGAGATAAGGTGAGAACACACAGGTCCCTGAAGTGTTTGTGCAATTACAGTGAGAGTGGCAAGGATAAGTTTCTGTAATAACTGGCCTGGTTTTAGGAATGGAGACTGCCACTAGCAAACTTCTGTCTGCCTGACTTCTGAACTTTTATAAATAGAGCATTTCTCACCTACCTGTCATGCACCTCTGTTTCCATGCCTTGCATCCCACAAGTCAGCTCTCTGTAAAGGAGCAGCTTTAAGTATTTCTTTTAGACCTCATTAGGTCTCAGAGCAGGACAAGTTCATGTGTGTATTTCATACGGGAATTAAGCATCCGCCATACTTGCATGTGAAATTTTGCAGGATTGAGGTTTGAATAGTTACTGAATTGACATACCCTTTGCAAGGATTAACTGCCTGTTTTGTGTTTCTCATCTGTGCATATTCTCATACCAAATATATAGGGTTAGGTAAGTTGCTTAGAGGAAAAATAATGTATCATGGTTGCCTTATTAACTAAATGTTTTCCTCCATTAGCCTGTCACTGTGCTAACTCTTACCAAAGCAAAGCATTCCTGTTGTTTGGAATATTTGTGATTTATTAACAAAAAAAGAATTAATGTGCATCTGGTTTGAGAATTGCATGGTTTAAAATTTTAAAAATAGATTCTAAACCTCACGTCAGTAGAAGTATCTGAGTATGTTTAATTGAAATTTTAATCAAAAAAAAAAAATTTCTACAACACATAATAAGCAACACTAGCTTTTCCAGGTTTGGTGGACTTGAGAGTGCCCATCCTGTGGATTATATTAATTCAAGAAAAGCTTACGTCAAGCACTGTGGAAAAATTATGAGACATGGTAGATGCTAGAGAGAAAACTTAGTCTTTATAGCATGAGCCCCTCTGAGAAGGGCAGTGCATAGGCTGTGTAGGTGCATTTTCCCTCTTCACTGCTTGCTGGGAGCAGAAACTGGAGAAGCATTATTAGCAGTATGTCAGTATGTCGGAGTTAGGACTCAGGATTCAATGACCATTTAATGATGTATCTGATGCTATATCAATCCACATTGCCAGAAGGGTCACCTGCTCCTGGATACACAGGCTGCACAGCTGTTACCAAGAGCTGCAGTGACCTCTAGCAGTCCTGAATTTGCTGCTTTTTGAAGAGTTACATCTACTGCTTCAAACTCACTTGCCCTGTTAGAAATTTTCTACTTTCCAGACTTCTTTTCTTGTAAGTAAAGGCTCTTATTTTATCCTTATTGAGGACTTCCAAGAAATACATCATTGCTGCTTTTTGGTATGGGTTTGCTGTTGCTTGTGAGCCACTTTGCCTGTTTGGATGCTGTAGAGTGTTTGTACGGCCTTCCTAAAGACAGGCTCCAGTTTACAGGTACTAAAAGAAGCTGCCCAGCCACCTTACATTGAGCAAATTTATCCTTTTGTCCACACTGGTATTCTTTGTCTTACTGTGTCACCCAAGACACAGCTAAGTCACGAGGTCACGAGGATATGGTACAAAGGTCCAAAGAACCCAATTCTTTCTTGGTACAAGAATACCATGCCTTCTGTGGTAGCTCATTTAATTCACTATGTACGACCTTCCTGCTTGTTCTGACAGATATGCAACAGCCTTTCCTAGGACATCAGTTGTCATCTTGCACTCATTTCCATTTCATGTACCCTGTACAAGAAAATAACTCTTTTCCTCTCTGAAGTCTCAATGATCAATTTAAACTTTCCTATCATCACTAGCTGTTCTAATGTGATTTGTGCAATCCATTTCTATTTAGATTCTTATTTTCAGACAGGCTACCTGGATTGTAGCATTACAGAACAAAGACTGCTCAGGGTAGCTCTGAGGGAGTCAAAACTTTATCCTTTCATTTTTCTTCTCCATGAACTCAGAGATGCCTGATTAGCAAAAGTAGTGATACCAATAAAAAATCAAATTGCAGTCAATTTTAGAGAAAGATATGTGTATATATCAAATATTTTTGAGACACCTGAAATGTATGAAATGTGTGAGGTATTGATTAACTTGTTTGCATTGCACAGTGTTTCATTTGGTCGTCATTAATCACTATTATCATAGGCCCCGAGAGAACACACCACAGTATCAATATTCTTGTTCCAAGTTGTATTTCTACTAGCAGTTGCTAGTAATGCTAGTAAATGACTGTGTCAAAAAATAACTTTCATTCACAGAAGAGAACTATGCAGATGTTTACCCTCCCCACAAAACCACCAGTCTGGCACAAAAAAGTAGAATAGAGACGTTTGCTTTAATATAGTGCAGACTATAAACCAACAGGGAATATCCTCATTGTCATTAAATAAGATCCCCTACAAGTAAAACGGCCTCTGTTGAAAAGTACGTTCCTTAGTTTAATTCTATACCTACACTTGAATTTCATTTCTTGTGAGAGGCCCTTTGAGATCAGACTGTAAATTCATGTACAGGTCTTTACTGATATTTGAAAGAGAACTAGTTAATCTTTTTTGTGAGGCAGTTTTTGGAGACAATAGAGAAAGCAGTTGCTGGGCTCCTAATTTCATAAGGCTGACATTTCAAATTCTGCCAGTTGTCTTGGTTAAAAAGTGTTTTATTGCATTAATTAAATAGCTTGTTGGAGATGCCACATCGTTGGATACCACTTTAAGTAACAACAAATAAATAATGAAGTGGAAGGAGGAAAGTAATGGAGGAAGGGAAATTTCCTGAAAATGAGGGCAGAAGAAACACTAGAAACAGTGTTTGTTGTATCTTGTCGGGAAACAAATTGGAGCTCTTTTTTCTAAAGATCTGCCTGTCATCCATTTCCAAATGAGCTGAGGATTTTTCTGCTGTTCAATCAATGTGAAATTCAAAGTAAAACAGCAGCAAATCAAATGGAAGAAGCTGAATTTTTATGTTCTCAGTGGTAGAGAGAACAAATCGATGGCCCAAGTTGTAGGCTGCAACTTCCATGGTTCTGCATTAGTGTTAGGGTTTTCTAGGTATCCCACTTACCAGTCAGACAGTGCTAAATTAAAACACCTCCTCTTCCCTAGGAGCATTAAAAATTAGACATGGAATTGAAATATGCAAAAGTAGCATTTGTGCTAGCTCTTTTTCTGTAACCCACTGAAAGTATAGATTGACTCTGATTGTAATTTCTGCTTAATTGAAGAGAGAGTGCTCCAACCACCTTCATTTGGTTGTGAGTCCATAAACAGGGCACACAAGTCTCAAACTACAATTTCCTCAAAATTCTGTGTTAGGGAAGGATTTAGGTAGCTACCTCTTGAATACTATAGGGTAAAAATGATTTAGAAAGAATGCTTTTGCAGAGCAGAACTAATTTTACCGGAAGTGCAGATGTTACCACTCCTGTACTTTTGCAGAGGGAGAAATAATCCTCAGGCACTATGGGAAGGAAGCAGAGCTTCAGCATCTTACCCTGAAGTGTGAACAAGAGAAATAAAGCACAATGAAAGCACTAAGTGCAATCGAAGGCCAGTGGTCCTGAGCACAGTTGGAATAGCCAGGTTGCTCTCCCAGAACTACAGCTCAGCTCATTTGATACATGGTCCAGCCAATCCATTCACCTCTTGTTTCTGCTTTGTAGCTTTTGTAGTGTCACAATTTCAAAATTAGAGCAGCTGCTAGTTCCTCGTGCTTCGGCTTTTTCCTGTAATTAAGGCTTACTTAGGTTATTGCTGTGAAACCTTTGTGGTGTTACAGATGAAGTACTACAGCAGAGATTTGGAATGGAGTTTAAGCCAAGGTGGTTTCTGCAGCAGAGCTCAGCACTAAGCATTGATGATAGCAGTGCACATTTCTAAAGGACACTGTCCCAAGATAAGTCACAGGTTTGTTTCTGGTCAGCAGTGGAATAATATTGTCTTCTAGAAAGCAGCCCATTATATTGGCATAATTGCAGTCTGATGGTAAATCAGCCTGAGCTCTCTTATATGCCTATTTAGTATTATGCCACTTGTAAAGCTGAAAGAAATTGCTGCCTTTTAGGGGTCTCTTATAAAAAAATTACACCCTAGTAATGAATGTGTTATGAAAGCAGTTTATGCATATTAATATCAGACTCTGACCTGAAGTATGGAAACACTAATCCATATCTTCAGTTTTGCCTTGTAAAATGATTCTGGGTGGAATCAGGCTCAGGTGAAGAAATGACTTGTGATCTATATATGATGCACCAGGTAATTTTGTATGATAAAGCTGTGCATTTTTTTTTAAAGTAGTCATGTCCCAAGTTTCCTGTCTAAGCACATGAAAGGAGAGATGGCAAGTCGCTTTCCTCACTTCAGCTAGGAGCATGTTGAATGGGAATGCATGAACTAACTACACCTTTCACTGCAGTGTTACTAAAAGGCAAAGTCCAGCACTGTAATTTCTGAAGCAGAAATTATTTGCATCCAGTTCGAAGAATATCTGATACTTGTTTTCCCAAATATGCCTTCCAGGGTTTTACCAGGCTGTTCATGTTCACAAGGAGTTTGCCAGTCCTAGAGTCCTCCTGGCCTGCTATAAGATAGTCAGTACCTAGTTCAAAAGAAAAAAAAAGAAAAGAAAAGAAAAAGGGAAAACCCTTAATTAGCAAATTGAAAAAGATAGAACCAAACCAGAATTTCTCTATTTCATATGGATCTGGAATGCAGCACCTTTGCCAATTTCATCCATCTTATGCATGAACCATTTTATGAGTATAGATCCATGTGCATCCTGTCACTGCTGGGCACACAGATTCACTGGTGTCAGGACTGTGCTCAGGGGTTACAACTACAAATTTATTTTGTTCATGTGAGGTTCTGCACACAGATCTGCTGGGATGTGGCAGCTGCTGCTGCTTATGCCTTTGCCCCCCTCCTGCCATTGCCACCCTTCTTGAGAACTGTGAGCTGGAAAGCAAACATGCTTTGGTGGGGATGAATCAAAGGACGCTGCCCCAGAAAGGCTGATCACAGCTGGTATTCCTAAGCACTGGGGAAGCAAAACCCCCGTGAGCATTTTGTCCTTACCAGGATTGAGAATGGGACATGTACAGCCCCTGTTGGTCCAGGATTCTGGATAAATGCTTCTGTTGCTCCGAGCAATTTTCACTTTGCCTGATTTCAGGACCTTCTTCACTTTCACAACAACTTCTGCATGGGTCCCTTTGTCATGAGCAGATAGGATTCTTGCTTTTATTACTGCCACAAAACATATCCAAATGGAGACCAACAATGAATTTCTAAATGAATTTTGGTTAATGCTGCTAAAAGGTAGAATTTTAACACCTTGAAAGAAGACATGAGAAAACCCCCAAAGTACAGTTGTACAGAAAATGCAGTGCTTGTCCACTTCACTGATAGATCTTTTAAATAAATCTGGGGAAGAAAAACTGGATTTTTCTACGCAGTTAACTCATCCTTTCACCAAGTTATTTAGCAACTATTTTTTAATGGGCTGATGTCAAACACTTGGAAATTTTATGAAAACACTTGTATGTATACAAAAGGAAGGGTGAAAAACCCCCAACCCAAACAGCTATCAGTCTGATTTCAAGTGCACTGATTCTACACTTCTTGTCATGACAGGCTCATGTAGATCAGCCCCTCAAGTAGGCTTTGTTGTCTCCTGGCACAAGCACATCCAACCTCTGGATCCCAGAGCTTTCCTTTCTTGCTTCATGTGATGGCATGAACCAGGTGTTCATGAACAATATTCTTGGAAAGTGAGCATGGCTATTAGAACCTGCATAATGATTGCAAAAGCAATGGCATTTCAGATGTGAGGTTCTTTGTAATTTTTTCTTGATGTAGAGGCCAGTCATTCCACTGAGGATTATTCTACCACCCCTCCTACTGTAAAGAGGGAAGGGAGCTGGGTGGGAAGGAGACACCACAGAGATTTGCATGAAAAATGCTTTTAAGTTCTGATGTCATTGGACAAAAAAAAGGCAGAAGAAATCCTGCCTCTCAGGACTTAACCAATCCTGTCATTTTTCATAGCTATCAGCTAACAATATGCAGAGTGGGAACACTGTGATATGATCACAGCTTGGGGGGCATGTTACCCACTTACCATAGGCATATTTCATTTGGCAGAAGTCACTGACGCTTCCAAGCACCTTTTCTTTACACACACACTTTTCTAGCAGGGATACCCCAGAATGCAAAAGATTGGAGGAGAGCCAGGACATGAGAGAGAAAAGAAGAGTAAATGATTGTCAGTTACAAAGTTAGGTATCTGTAGTTCCCATAATCTGTACGGACCTTAAGAGTAAGTTGGAGAGTGAGCTCAGTTGTTTGCAAATGTGTTTCGTGTTATATGATAAAATAATTACTCTGAAATCTGATCAGCACTGTCAAGTAAAATGCAGCCCACATGAGGTCTAATGTACAGTTAATAAACTGATCCTAATCGAGAGATTTGTAAGAATCATATCCAGCTGTAAATCATGTAAGTAATGAGACCTTTGTTTGATCCCATAACCTAAGAAATGCTGATCCTTCCTGGTATTAAGGCAATATCCATCTCGGAAAAGTCAAGCTATGCAGTAAGTGGCACTGTTACCTCTGCCAAGCCACTGGTGATAGTGAGGGCTGATCCTTACAGGGCAGGCAAAACTGAGTACTATTTAAATACTACAGACAAGCTGGAGATAAGGGGGGCAGACCCAGTCGGGTGGAGGGTTGAAAGAACTGGCAACGAAATGTTCCCAAACGCTGGGCTGTACCTGGGTGCCTCAGTGCAGAAAATCCCTGCTCGTGGTCATTCCAACTCCACTCCTCTTCGCTGTCATTGCCTGGTGTTTGGGCGAGGTCGGGGATTCGTCCCCCGATGGGGATGTTAAAGAAGGGCTCATTGTCATAGCTGGGGGAAACATAAACCACAACACTGTGTTAGGGCACCATAGGGGTGGCAAACTAACAAACCAACAGGCTTTGCCTGTACCCAGACTGATGAGTTTGTGTTCTTCAGATTGGGAGTGCAAAAATGAGCAAGACTTCATGCCAGGTAGAGAGATCACAAGGTCTAGGCTTTTATTTAGGCCTCCCACTGCTGACTTAGTATTTTTAAAGTACCTATAAATTGGGCCTTTTTTGCTCACATTTGTTTGTTTTTAGGGAATTATGTAACTTAGTGACCACTTTTTGATGTGAGTGGGACCTAAAGACAGTTTTCAGGAGTGCAATTGCTCAGCAAATCACAGGATTTCTGTACTGATTAACACCTGTCTGGGGTACAGCTGCCTGGCCCTCTAGAAACAAGAGGGAGACTATTGTTCATTTTACCCTGTGCACAGATGAGAGGCAGGCTCTTCAAACACTTACATCTATTTCCAAAGCAAAGATGTGTTTAAAGACCTTGCACACATTTCTGTGGGGTTGTGAAATGCCTGTTATTACTGCAAAGATTCATCTATTCAAGATTACCTTGGATGATGCAGTGGACTTAATGGTGTAAATGTAACCTAAGAAACCTTTTATGATTTACAGCCACCTTTTCAACTGATTGTGCACCCTCCAATTTTTGTTATTGCCGCAGCATTTGTTAGTCCTTGTTTCATTTCACAGAGTCCCATCTCAAAGTGAAGCCAGAGCAGGGCTTCTTTACCCTTTGAAGCAGGTCCCGGTGCGCTGGTCGCAGTCTCTGGCGCAGTCACAGGGGCGGCAGCCGTGCTCTCCAAAGCCCCAGTAGCCCACGAGGCACCTGTCACAGTTGGGACCCCCCACTCCTGGTTTGCAGTAGCAGAATCCTGTCCGGGGGTGGCATCTCCAGCTGCTGCTGAACGTGGCATTGGCTGAACCCATGGGCTGGCAGGCACAGGCTGTGGAGACACAGCAATTCAAATTATGTGCCTGGGATCAGCTGGTTAAGTGACATTTTTGCAAGGCTGATAAACTTGTACCCTCTTCCTCAAGCTCAATAGTTTTAGGTCAGAATTAGTAAACACTGCATTTCAGCCTATATTTGCATTTTTTTTTCTTTTTAATTTGTTAGACAAAGCAAAACAAGTACAACTGAGTATTTGTGCATGAAAGTCACTTCTTCCCTAATACACAAATCATGACCACACAAGGTTTTGAAGTGATACCAGGAAGCCTGTGTATTTATTTTTAAAGGGGCTTGAAGGTGATTCACTTCAAAAGTGTTTTGCAGAAAGTTTCACTAGCAAGGACTAGGTAAAGATTTATAGCTTTTGTCTACATTGCCTTTCCTGTAAACACAGAGACCACAAAACTACTGTTTCCTCTGGGGTAGATGCAGCTTGTACAGGTGGTTCAGATCACCTGAAACATATTTTCAATTTCTGCCTTTAAAGAGTGCACAAATTACCTTCAGTTCCTTTCTAAAGTGCTAAACATCACACCATGCAGTACTGTATGTGTTTAAAGAAGATGAGTGTTTTTTTTTTACAAATGCATGAGCAGATTTTTTCAAGGAAGGTAAGCAGAATGAGAGAATACCTCTAAACATACTAGATGTATTTTACATGTAGCTGAAGATGAGCAAATAGGAGGCAAAACCTCCAAATCTTTCAAATGCTGTTGCCAGTTTAACACCAGCCTAGCAACCTAAGGCAATTTGGCAGGAAAACAGATAGTTACAGCTGCTGTGGGCATCTCTTCCTGCACAGACAATAAATTGTCATAATCCCACACCAGTGGTACATTCCTGATGTGACAGCATCAGGGAGGGATACACAGAGAGGTGCAGGCCAGCACAGTTGACTCCTCTCCATCAGGGCAGAACCTGGCTGGGATGGTCAAGCCTCCTGCCAACAGCTCTGCAGAAGTAAAATACAGGCAGTAAACAAACCCAGTCATCTCTGATGTTCAAACAAGTTTGATCAAATTGAGAACTGAGCTGAACTCCAGGCCTTCATATTTCATCTCTCTTTTGTGTTAAGAAAGCAGCATGCCATGGCTTTTACTTGTAGCAGACTGAAAAGGTAATGCATCACTACTTCATCCATTTGGAAGAGGGCAGAAATAAAAATCTTGTGGCTAAGGCCTGCTTTTACAGAGATTTTCAGTTAAATGTTGGACACCCAAGGTATTTAGATAGCTCGGATCAGAGGCCAGGCTTTTTTGATGCTTATTTGAACCAAACATGATCTCCAAAGCTTTTGAAGTTTGCCCATTATTGTTTTGGATCAAACTACTTTTCTTCATGAGCTCACAGATAAGAGACCAAATGAACACTGATCCCTTTCCAAGGGCAAGGGGACAAATATATGACTAAAGAGAGTTTAAAATGTAGCAGAAACAGATTCTCTTTCATCTGCAACCTCATATTTGAAACTCAGGAAAAGAAAATACCTTTTGAAAATAGTACAAGAAGAAGGGCTAGCAATTTTGTTTAAAGGGCACTTCTCTTATGATCAGCTTACCATATAGTTATTTTTTCCCCGTGCCCTGTGTTCTTTATGCCAATAATTTTAATAATATTATTATACTGCTGTGGATGAATCTGGGCCCGTTGTGCTCAGGGGACACTAGCACAACAGCCTAGGGACAGAGGAGCCACGTGCTGTCATGGGCAATGTGCTCGGCACAATGGGCGGGCTGGCGGAGGGCAGCAGCCTCGACTTTGGGAGCAAACCCAGGGCTTGTGCTGTCACTTCTGGAGAGCAGGTGTAACACTGAGTGCTCATTAGCCCTGACAGGTTCAAAGGCAAGGCCTGGTGTTTTGCTGCTAAACTTGATTTCACCCCCCACCCCATTTTTGCAGGGCTAACTACATCACCCTAAAAAAGAGACTCTTGGTGTGTCAGTCACTGGAAACAATAGATGTCATAGATTTGAAGATAAGGAGGGGAAAGACCCTTCCTATATTGCTAACAGGTTTGAGACACAAGGAGTAAGAATTTGCCAACAACAGATTTGCTTTCACCATAATATTACTATATGTAGGATCTACCTGTGGAGTTTTCACTTAAAATGCCTTAGATTTCTGCAACCTCTGGGTCTGTCTTTATCCCTCTTAGTTCCAGTTTTTGGGTTTCATCAGTTAGAGTCACTTAACAGATGGGTAGCTCACACCATTAGACTACCTATCCCCAGCTGAGACTGGAACCTGATTCGGGAAGATGAGAACTTCTCCTACCCTATTCCTAAGAGAAAATATTACAGCACAGTGACTGACAGCACTAGTGAAAGCTGATGAGGAAGCAGAAAACAAAAGTGCCATGCCTTTTTTTTTTTTTTGGCTAGAGTTTAGTATAAATAATATTCCCAGATGAACTGTGGGACATATTCTCCAGTTAGAAACTGGGACAGCTTCTGGTGGATCAGAAAACAAGCTGAATCAATACATGTACAACACTTTCAGATGAGTTATACAAGTGGCTTGCAAACTCTTTACTCAGTCTGTGTTTATTTAGCATTTCAGCTTGGGTGGGTACATTGTCTGGCTTCCAGAGTATTACATGCAAAATCCCAGTTGTGCATCTAAGGTAACTCCTAAAATAAGAGCCCACATGTCACATGCTGCAGGGGCAGCTGTGGATGACTGGGTTTTTATCTGTTTAACAGTACCATGAGTTTGCAAATAAACCTCACAATTAAAGAAACATAAAAGCAAGTTTTCAAAACTTCACTCTTTTAACATTTTCCAATATTTCTCAATGCTTTCCCTCTAATTTTGCTTCTTTTCTCTTGGCAAACCCTCATTTTCTCTCCATCCACCTCCCTGGCTAACAAAACAGCAGCCAATGTGACAATGGCCTTGTTTGTCAAAGGCATCATCAATTATGTTAGGGACGGTGTGCAGACAGTCCTGGCTCAGAGCTGGGCAGTTTATTTTGGTTCTCCCCTTGACAGCAGTGTAGTGAAAAACATTATTTTACTTTCGAGTTGTGTATTGGTCACAGAGTATCACGAAGCAACCTCCTGCCTTTTAGTCTCACTCCCATACTAGGTTTTTGTCAGACACTACTGTAAAAGGGAGGAGACAAGAAATAATGAAAAATGAATAATTCATACTGCAATCCCCACTCAAGTCTGTAATAAATCTGTCTGCTCTCAGCACAGCTGTCTTCCCCATGTAATTAGACACAGATGTAAAATATAATATTTGTTGTAACAATATGGTCCTAACTTACAGGAAAATACCAGGTGCTCCAAGTAAGTCAATGGCCTTTGAGGGATCTTGTCTTAAACTTTTGTCTAAAAATACTGCACAAGGGATAGCTGTGAGCAGACTGGCTATTTTATTAAAAAAAAAATTTAAAAACCAACAGAAAAAAGAACAGGCAAAATGAAAAATAGTCTTTAGTGTCTGAAATATATATATATATGCATCTTGGGAGTATATGATCAAACCAGTGTGATTTTTAAAGCATATCAGGTGTGGCATTGACTCTGCCAATGATGTTTCTTAAATGAAGGAAATAAGATAGACAGCTCTGTGTGTGGTCAGGGCTGATTAAGACAGACTTTGAACCAAGATGTGATGGGGCCTTTGTGATATTAGAATTAAAAGTTCACTCTCTCTGCTTAGAAGTAAAAGGATGAGAAGCAGAGCCTTTCAGACCATGTGTGTGTGCATGTGCATCTGGGCACATTTTAATTTTCTAGCCTCGTTCTTTGAATAAAAAAGCTTGTTTTCCTGGAGACCCTTTTTAATGGGTCTACATGCCTGCATTACTTTTAAGCTAAGCAAAGGGTGAGTACAAAAGATGATGCCATTTCAGAAGGATCCTTTAAGCTTTGGAATAAGCCACAGGAAAGAGCCAAGGATACAGCAGCTTTTCTAGCCATTGGTTAGGAAACAATTAGGCTTTTGAGTCAAAGCTCCCATGCTAGTCTATATACAAACTACTTAATCCTGTGTTGTCACCCCCAATAACAGGCAGGTGTGTGCCTTGCTCTGGGACTCTTTTCATGCCTTTTTTTCTTTTTAATATAGATCTAAGCAGTGTCAAAACAAGGTTCTGCCCATGACCCAGCTCTCATTCATCCCAGCTGGTAGGAACAGGAGAAGCAAAGGGATCAGAGGCAGGCTACCTCTGCAGACAAAAAGGAACAGCAGATTCACACTTCCATATCAAATTTCAGCAGGGTTTTTTTGTTGTGTTTTTTTTNTGCAGTCTCGAACTGGAGGGTCAGCTAAGGGTGGTTTAGATAGTGCCAGGAGATCCAATTGTTATACAACCTTTTTTTTTTCTGAGCAGATTAGGAGAGAATGCTATTCATTATTATGACTAATGCTTAAGGATTGTTTCTGGGCCTAAGCAGTGTCCTGTTAACTTTCTGGGAGCCTGAGGGAGATGTCACAGCTGAAACTGGACTTTGCTCTGGATGGCAGAGCACTCTTCAAGCATGCTTTCTCAAAGGGATTAGCACAGCATTTCATTCAGCTTTTTCATCAGACTTCCTTTCCAAGCTCAGTATCTACTGTACACAAGAGTCAAGTTTTCATCTCCCATTGAAGGATTTTTTTTCTCTGAGCTCAAAATGGGAAGATGGGCACTAGGTCGTTCTCACCAAAACCATTCAGTCTGCTGTTTGCAGTTTATTACTGCTTTTCAACACTTGCTCATTGGGTGGGTTTTTCGTTTAGTGTTAGTCTGGCACAGTTTGCATGAATTTCTCAAAGTGAGATGATGCCTTGGAATTGGTACACTTAAATCCTAAAAAACATGCTAATCCAGAAGTGGCAGCTCTTCAATTTATAATCAGCAGGCTGAGGTATGACAAAAATGTATCTGGTGGTCTCATTGTCTAATATATTGGCAATGCTCAAAATAGAAACTTTTTTTACTGAGTAACTAGAGTTGGTTTTAGGGTCACACAACTTGAACAACTTGGACCCCACCAGATGAGGTTTAGTGGCAATGCAAATTTTCAGCCTAAGGGACAGAGGAGAGGGTCTCTATCCTGCACATCCTGCAGGAGGCTTTTTAGTTTAGTGTTATCTAATGATGGTCCTGGATGAAAAAGCTTCCCTCAGTCAAACTGAGTCTGTTCTAACTTAAGCCTGTCTCCACTGGTATTTCTGGTTTTGCTGTCTCTGATAATAACCAAAGTAGTGAAGTATTACCTGAAAATTCTCTGCAGAAGTGCAGCCTAATATGTGCAGAAGTACACATTTGCACACTGCCTGCAATCCACATGGGGAAGTGTTTGGGGATCAGGTCTTCTATCATTCAAAGTACTACCTATTATGGTAATTTGTCAAGTCTTATTGTGGGAATTCTCTTCTTTGCCTTAAATAAAAGGGAAAAGGTACAGATTAACCACCTCCTTCCCAGTTTGTTCTGAACTCTGTAGTTATATCCAGAGTACCTCCTTTTCCCACAGAGGTACAGACATTGTACACACAGCTACTGTAAAAGCCAAGTGGGCTGCAATGCTCTTTCCTTGCCTGCAAAGCCCTTTCCTTATATCTTGATATGGCAAGCATTCATGAATGCCTCTATACCCCTGGGAAAAGGTCCCTTTGACTTGAATCATTCACAGATATGGTCGTGCTACCTTTGCTGCTGAGTCAAACCCATTAAATTCATCTCAGCTAAGAGAAACTCTAGTGCAGGCTGGTGATCCAGAGTACCTCTTAAGGAAATAGATAAGCTTTAGAGGGCAATTCAGTCCATCTGTTTCAGGCATCTACCTTAGACTGCAATAAATAATTCCCTAGAGGTCCCTCTGTTTCTCCACTGACAGAACAAGGAGCCTAAATAAGACATAACTTTCAGTGACTAAAGCAGGATGGCAGCTCCCTAGGCCTGAGCATGCAACTCAGAGTAGAGACAATTGCATTTGGGGGCATTCTGCTGGCAGCAGCACCTTTCCAGGTGAAAAGAACATTGTTGTGCTTGACTGGAACAACAGGAATAAAGCTCTTTCAACCAGGTAAATTTCTGAACAGCTTTTCTTTTGCTATGCAGTGTATTGGCAGCAGAGACATGTAACCAGACCAGACAAGAGAGACAGACGTAGAGTCAAGGTCTGATTTCATCTCTGCCAATGGTTCTAGGGTTTCCAGACAGATAGGCTGTATTTTCAAACAATGTTTTTTCCTCTTTAATGCTCTCCAGTGCTCCTTGACTTTAGCAGTTATCTAGTATTACACATGATGGTGGTTACTGCACCATCTCCCTGCTGCTCAATACAAGAGTTCATACACAGAGTCTTTCAGGTGCTATGAGATTGAAAGCTAATCTTCTGGCACAACAATTTGTTCTCATTACAATATTTCCCTGTAGCAAATCTGCTCAGAGTCGAAACAGAACTAGAAAGGGGCCACCATAAAACACTACAGGATCCAGGGTGAGCCAGATAAGCTCGCCCTCTACTCTGTCTGCTGATCCATTTTCTGTGATGAAGATTGTGAAAATGAGAAGAAAAAGTTGTATGGAAGCAGTCTGCTGTCACCAAGTTCCAGTGGGAAGATGGCAAAAGAGCACAAACATTGGATATATTTGGCACAGAAAGTTTAAGCAGTATCACAGGACTCACAGTCCTAGGGAGAAGGGTAACCTAAGTGTTTAGGGGGAATCCTGTTGAAGAACCTGAAAAGGGTCAGAAAAGCTTCAAAAGCTCAGTGAAAAAAAGCTTGTGTCAGTGGGCAAGAGGTCAGATAACAGAAGATGAAGTTCTCTATGCTGGCAACTGATGTCCGAGCTATGGGGAAGGAAAACTATCCAGAGGGAAAAAATAAATTAGACTAGAAATAGCAACCTCTCAAACAGATGCGAGATAGACATGTGAAGCCTGGTACGATATTCAGGAAATGTTTAAGTGAGGGAGATTTGGACCATTTGCCAGACTGGCTGTGTGCAAACTATCTTTATCCAGAGGTTGTACATCCTCTGTGTGCAGCCATTGGTGCCTCTGTGCCCTAGACACACCCTAACACATTCTACTGAAGTGTTAATGATGCAATTTATTTGGGCAGAGTCCCCCATAACAGCTGTAGAGGTGGGAGATAAGTCTGACTGAGTCCTGATGTATTTGTTCCCAAGTGAATAAGCACAGTCCCAGACCTCCTGTATCTTCTGAATCCACTATATGTATTTGTGTGCACAAATGTCACACAATCAAATGGAATTTAACAATAGCTTGCACATAGTCCACAAAGTCTTGAGAGGTACAGAAAAAAAACCCTGGTAAATAAAATGTGCTTCAAGAGAAAAGGAACCATATTAATTTAATAGCAAACACAAGAAGAATATACCTTTCCCCTGAAGGCAATGCATTTGGAGAATTGAATCAGTTATCAAAATGATAACAAAAAATGTGTCATAACATGGAGACAAATAGACACAAGAAATCAGGATTATTACCTTTTATCAAAACTCCCTGTAGTTTAGGAAAAGAACACAAAGGAAAGATAGTCATACTCATGAGTTACCCCCCGAGGCGTTACTGATTCTATAGAAATGATTTTGTTCTTTTAATGATTCTTTCACCGTCCATTTTGCGCCTCATGTAACCCAGTCACTTACGTTTGCAGACCTCTGGAGAGGACATGGGCTTCCCTCTGTCTCGGTAGAAGCCTGGTTTGCACCTCTGGCACCGATGTCCCTCCGTGTTGTGCTGGCAGTTGTCACAGACGCCCCCACTGTGCTTCCCCGAGGCCAGCCACACGCTCAGATCAAAGTGGCAGCTCTCGGCGTGGCTGTGGCAGCGACACTCTGGGAGGACAGGAGAAAGTCCTTCAGGCTTTTGTAACTGACACAGTGATCACGGTGTGATTTTCCAAACCAGTCTGGCAGTATTTTAAACCTTGCTAGAACCTGGAAGGTGAGGGGGTGTAGCTACATGAAAACCAGGTTTCTGGCTTGTCAATTCCACTCGCCAATAGCCCCAGCACAGAAAAATGACCTGCATACTGAAGTTCTCCATCAATGACCAGCAATTTATCCCCAGCTTCTGTAATGGCACCATTACTGTAAATCATAGAATCTTTGTGGGGGAGCTTTGCCTGCTGGTATGGTGAGTGCTCACACTGAGAGCCTGGGTCAGTAAACTCCCTTCCACTTACTTCTGCATTCATTTGGTGCCCCTGTTTTCCCATCTCCTGGCTTCCAAGGCAGGTCGTTGTAGAGCGGAGCACACTTCTCACAGTGGTCCCCTGCTGTGTTGTGTCTGCACACACACTTCCCATGGACCTGCCAGGGAAAAGAGAGTACAGTCAAATGGCTACAGGAACACGTGGGGTCCCCAGCAGCCTCATCAGGAGGTGGGACTTCTGCACAATTCCCACACAGCTGCCTGGCTCTCTTAGGAAACCCTCAGAGCCTGGAGCTAGAATGTGTAGCTCTCTTTTCACAGGTATTGATGGTGTAGAATTTTTCCTATATTTTACAAAATGCACATAGCAACAATTTAACTCTCAGTTAGCTATTTAACTACTGCATCGATGAACAGCCTTCAGACTCTGAACTGGGGGAGCTAACAGGTCTTATTTTGATTTACAAGTTCAGGGCAAGAGCATGCAAAGAGTATCAAATATACTCTGACTAGCAGAGGCAAGTCACAGGAGAGCACAGGCTAACAGAGGGTGCTGGGCTCTGTCTTATTTGACATAAACACTGTTCTGGGAGTGTGCAAATATAGGGAAGTGAAATCATGAATTACTAAATTATAAATTGTTAGATGAATGAGCAAATAGTCCTGGACATCCTAGCACTGTTAAAAGTGTAGCAAAAATATTAAAAATGGAAAAATATCAACCTGTACTCCCACAGAGAAGTAACCTAAAACCACACATTCTATGAGGAAGGCATTGATATTTTAACTTAGGTACTATAGGCATCAGCCTACCAACTTACATATGACTATATAAAAATTTGATTAGTAGAAAAGACCCAGTAAAATTTTGGGCTATGGAATTAGGAGCACTGTAACTCCAAGGGGACATTTGTACCTGTCATGCTGTGTTCAATTTGAACATCTTATTAGCAGATAAATTAGAAATTAGAAGATATTCAACAAAAAATATCAAAAGCTGGCTGAAGAATGGGTCTGAAGTACGTCAACCCATCTAAGCTAGAAAACAATACATAATATTTGATGGGCAAATAAAGTGCAAAAAGTCTTGATTAAGACTGGCTGAATAGTTCTCTCTATGATTATTTGCTTGAAAAATTACTTGAAGAAAGAACTCACTTCCTTTGTGCTTACCTACCTTCATTGTAACACAAAAATGATTTTTAGTCATGGAAATATTCAAATACATGTTGGATGTGGAAGCAAGTATTCACACCAGAAACCACACCTTGCAAACTGAGCTAGTCCAGCCTTCAAAGAGAAAGTTACCATTGAAACTACTTTTGCTCTCAAGTCATTCCACACACCAGGAGTAAAGCAGCCACTTCCACAATCAACTGATTTGGTGATGAGATTTGATTTGGTGATTTGGTGCATGAGATTTTGTAATACAAACCCACATCTAGGAATGGCCTTACAGAAGGGTTTTTATGTTACTTGGTTTTGTTTGGTTGGTTGGTTTGGTTGTTTTTTTTTAAATAAACAGTACTCTCAGGGAAATCTCAGGGAAAGTATTTCACAGATACTCTTTTTTTGGAGGAAATATCAAGCTGAGGGTGTGAGAGGAAGGGAAGGGTGTTCTCATAAGTCATGTTCTACATTTATCACAAGAGCAGCTGCTCTTATGCCAGGAGACACCCACACTAGAGCAGGAAATGCACAGAAATCAGGGATTAGACCCCTAGCTCTCTGTGGGCTGTTGAGGATCCTGAGCTCAGCACAGCTCTGCCCCACTGCACATTAAAAAAAACGGTTGAAATTTCATTTTGACCGGGGTGTGAATTGACTTTAATCCTTTAATCTCACCATTAACATGAGTTACATTTTTCCACGGCCTTTCCTGAACGTCAGGCTCTCCCTGCAGCCCCCCGTTTCCCCTCTGATGGAGCAGGTAGCTCCGGATCAGGAGAGAGCGTCCCGAAGCGCAGCGGTGAGGATGTGCTCCCCTGCCCCCGAACTCATGTGCCTGCAGCGATTTGCTGTCCGCTGCCCTGGCTGCTAATCCTCGCCGAGCAGAAATGTGTTGCAGCGAGCAGAGGGTGCAGCTGATGCCGCGGCCCTGCTGGGCCAGCTGGCAGCGGGGCCGCGTCCTCACGGCCCGCGGAGCGCACGGCTCGGGCCGGGTCTGCCGGAGCACCCGCGGGGCCGCAGGCCCTGCACAGGAAACTCATATGCACCTTCCCGGCATAAACAGGATGACAAATGACAGACAAAATACTGATACAACAGCCTTGTGCTTTTCCCTGTTTGGGTTTGACATTTCAGGCTGTAAGTTCTCCCCTGTGGTCACAGGGGCTGCTCATCAGAAGCCAGAGAGCAAAGAAGAGGTAAAATGAACCTGACCCAGAGCTACAGATTTGCATATCACCAAACTTCAGACTCCACCTGAACTTTACAGCTCATCTAAAATGGATCAGAATCAACAAAATCCTAGATCTATTCACTTTCTTAGGAAATACTTCTTGAAATGTATATCTATGTAAAATCTGTAGGTTAGCCCATTTTATTTTTTTTTAGAAATACATGCAAAAGCTGTGTATTCACTAGATTAAAAAAAATGAAAAATGCTGAGACTGCAGTTGGGAAGTGATAGAATCAAACCATGCAATCTTGCTTTAGCCTTAAATGACATGATCAAATACTCAGTATTCCACAGGCCCTTGTGCTTACAGTGCACAGCACAGATGGTGTGAACACTCATGAACAATTATTCAGAAAAATAAATAGTAAAATTCAGTGAGAGTGCAAAGGAGAGCTCGAGTTGTTCTTTGGATAGTAGATGTGTTAGTCTGCTTATTGCCCACTGGTTTGTTGTGCACTGTAGTTTGTGGCATGTTGTGAGCAGGACAGAGGAGAGAAGCAGCTTCCTACCTGTGATCCCTGCTATGGAACAGCTACCAAATACCCATGGAAGGATGACTGGCTCTCCTGCTGGCTGTCTGCTTGGCTTTCCAGCCCTTTTGTCTAAGCCATTGAGCAGGAACAGGGAATCAGGGAAGTTGGCATGGAAGTGTTAAATTTGGATACTAATATTCTTTGTATAAGTTTTAAAAAAAGGCAAAGAAAATTGATTGGTATTGGTACAAAGGTAAAGCAAAATGAAAGAGAAAGTAGTATGCCATGTGTTGTCTGTGCATGGGTGTCAAGGAATATTTTTTCCATGGAGAGTAATCTCAGATAGCATTCATGGGTGAAACAGCTACAGAAAAGAGTGCAACATAAGGTGACAATGAATTACAGAAAGGATTTGGATAGGAGAGGAGAACAGAGATGAACAGCTCACACTGAACATTACAAGAAAAGTGATCAATGGATGTAAGCGGTCATCACAGAAAGACTGGTTAATGCAGGAAAAGCTGAGCTGTTACATTTAAGTGTGGGATGAAATAAGGTAAGTGGTGAGTAATGAGACAATTTGTTCTGTTAGAGAGGAAGAGATAGGAGAGGCAGCCAGAGACTAAAATACAGGAAGGAACAAGAATGAAATACAGGAAACTGCGAGATAAAATAGGAAATGGGATATCTGCTTAAAGACGGGAGAATGTGAGAGTCACATTCAGCACCAGCACAAGGAGAGCAGGTGTGTCCCTGAGTTGTTATTCACTGCTGAAATAAGGCAGCACTTCTCTCACCGAAGTGTGACCAAAAAACTGGAAAATTGCAATCTCTACCAAGTGCAAGATCTCAGGCTGCACTGGATCTAATTGGAACACAAATATCATGCCAAGGAAGAAAAGATAATCAAACAAGTACAGATCCAGGGGAATTATGCTGACACTTTTCTATGCCCTTGAAAGCAGGGTCAGATGTACATGGAGATAATGATGATTAATAAGGAGGGGAATGTCAGGAAACAACAAGGCCCAGTTGCCCTTTAAGGGCCAAAGAGCTGAGGTTTTCTACAGCAAAGGCTGTGCCCATACTGAGGGGGCACCATCCCAAGCCCTCTGAGAACAGGGAGCTAGCACCACAGTCCATTGACAGCCCAGAAACAAAGAGGAAAGGAACTGGGATAATTCGGGAGCAGCAAGAGACTGGCCAAGAAAGACACAACAGGGATGAAAACTCCATTCAGAGGACAGAATGAGAGACAAGCTACAGCACACACTAGGGAAAGGTGCACAGGGAAGGTGCAGATCTAGAGCAGAACCCCAACACCACCCCCAGGAGGCAGGGACGCAAAGAGACACACCCAGAGCACAGCTTACACAAACAGTAAGTGCCCAGGACTGAGCTTAAATAGGACCCCAAAGCCAATGGCCAGAGAGCAAGGGTAAGAATCCCAGGTGGGACTGGTCAGGGCTGTTAAAGTTCTATTTGTGCCTTCAGGACATGAATAATAACACTTTGATTGCCCCTGGATAAATGTCATTGACTACAAGGAAGCACCTGAGGTAAGAAATACTTCAGTGTTCTTCACCTGGAGCTGGCAATCCAGGTGAAGGAAGCTTGAAAGCAAGGTGTGAGCAACAGAGGCAAGATTCATGCCAGCAGTTAGGAAACAAGCTAGTTTTTAGCCAAAACCTGAGTAGTCTATGACACTGGTTTATATGAATGCATAAAAATGTACTGGTACAACAGACAAAAAATTGAGATCCAGGGGATTTCTGTATCACCTCTATATTTCACTTTATCCTTTTGTTCCATAGGTTACACTGCATCACTTGACATATCCTGATCCTTAGATACAAAAGTGTTTAGGCCTGTATGGGCTTCTCCACTGTGCTCATTGCTGCAATATTTGAGAACTTTGAAAACATTACAAAATTTATTTTTATGACACCTCCCTTCATCTGCTTTTCCTCATTACTCTGATAACTGTATTGTCTCTGAGGTCTGAGGCTCTTTCCCTTTCATTGTATTGAGAGTTCAGTTGCTCTCACAGTTTTTTTGAAACTGGATGGTGTCCTCCAAAGTTCTTGTGGGGAAAGGATCTGAGAAAAAGATGCAGGCAGGCAGACTGCATGATTGTATAAACCTCCCCATTTCATCATACCAGTGTGAAGTCCCAAGTGTATGACCTGGAATATCACAGTCCTGCTCTCCCAGTGCATTCAGCTGGGGCTGCTCCTGTCACTAATGCAAGCTGTCAGCTTTGAAAGATGAAAAAATTTGCTTTAAATGCTGATATTCTGCCTTCTTTATACTTCAGATTTCCTAATCAATTTTGTAAAAGGTAGACATTTATAAACTGACATACCTGAATTTAGAGGATATTATTAGTCCAGGAAAGGAACATAAATGTTTTGCTATACTCAATCACCATCATATTGGCTTTAATGTCCATGTGAAAGTGAGTTCTGCTTTTGTATTTTTCGTATAGCAGTTGTGTTCTTGGACTGTGGCTTCATGATGTAAACTTTTTTTGGATAACCTAAATTTGAGACATTTCCTTACTGCTTCTTTCTATGCTGCCACCTACATCGTGCCCTGACTTATGTATAAATTGGGCCGTAAAACCAAACCATGTTTGGAAAAAAGCTAAACTGGGGGGTGGTTTTTTTTTCCCTTGGCACTAATATTTTTAATCTGGATTAATTCCCTCATCTGTCTCACAGTACAGTCATGCTGTTACAAGTCTGGTGTTGCTGCCAAAGGCTTTGATTTGTACATCAACCACCTGAGCAGCTTTGGACATAAAGGAGGTTATAGCTTTGTGGATTTTAATGCCAGAATGATCAGTTCCAATCATTTAGCTTGACCTGCTATACTCAGCCATGAGTTTCATCCAGTAGTTCTTTCATCAAGCTCTGTAACTTCTGGTGGATTTATAGCACAAAGTGTAGAACTTTATCCTGTTTTCATACAACAGTTCCAAGAAGTTACATGATACTTAGCCATCTTTGCACAAAGCTTCTTCACCTGAATTCTGATCCACAGTTGAAAGTGAGAGAAAATTCTCCACCTCTATGTCCTGCAGTTTTTAAATTTTTCTAAACTTTCTTCAGCCTTGTGTAATACCTGAAGCCTCTTGCTTTCCCTCTGCCCATTTAGTTTCTTTATCTATTGTCCATTCAGTAAATGTTGTGGTTGTTGCTCTTTTTCCTGGGCTACTCAGTCTATTTGGGGGCTTTATTCCTAAAGAATGAAGGCTAAATTTGGAAGCCTTCCAGATCAGAGCAATTGCTGCTGATTCAGAAAAAAATGTTTGCCTGTGGACTCTGTATTCACTCTGTAATGTCACCGGGGAAATTTGGAATACCACAGTTTGACATCAAATGCTATCCCTTACCTGCTTGTAGTAAATTGACTCTTCCTGGGTCATTTTGCATGGTTAAATGAAACAGTGTCTGCTGTTCTGCTTTGTTTCTTTTACAGTCCTAATGAGCTCTGTGATCTCTCCAAATAAAAAGACATATCTGTGCAGATTTATAGGAAATCCTTGAATATCAAGTCCTAAGGAGAGCACATACAACTTACAAGAGCCCCAACTAAAAATTTCCTTCAACTTTTTCAAAGTTGGAAAGAGAATGGGTGATTTGGGAGGGAAACCCTAGATTACAGTGCCTGCTGTGGGCAGATGGACAGTTCAAATTCCTGCTCCAATCAGGAATGAGAAAAGCCATTATTTTCCTCTGTCACTTGGTGTTTTCAGAGAAAAGGTGTAATACACGTGTATGTCAGAAAACTACTACAGATATGGGTGTTTTCCGAAGGAACTCAGTTTCTGGCTCATACTTGGTGACTTTGGTAGATTAAGATTAAGCCTGTGTGAATTTGACAGGGCTCAGTAGAGCTGGGACATTTGTGGCAGAGCCACCTGAGCCCATACAGGTTTTGATCTCCATAGCAGTGAGTGAGCAAATGAGCTGCTGCTGGTTCCAAATTCACTGAATTGGTAATGGTGGAGAAAAAGCAGTGATAGTGTTCAGATGAATATTCAGATTGACATCCCTAAGAACTTCTTGAACAGTAACGAGGTAATATCTCTCAGCCTGTAACAGTTTCAAGACACAGCTCCACCCTCTGCCTGAATTCACCTCCCTCAGGCTTTACACACACACCTCAGTCCATATTTCATTCTGCTTTCTTGTTATTTTCTTTCTGAATTCTACCTTGATTATTATTGTTTTTGGGGGAAAGCTGTCCTTTTATTTTTGCCTGCAGTGCCAGTAACTCCTTTATCAATCTGTAACAAACTGCACACAAGTAACAGCTGTCAGGCTGAAATGCAGCATCTGAGTTGCAGCAGGTCACCAGCTCAGTCTCTTAAGACTGGAGGAAGCAGAAAGGGGAATGAGACTCAATACTTTAATATTGAGTCCCTGAATCTCAGAGTAATGAGTAAATACCACTGTTCAAATGTCCTAAATGTGAGTGGCACCTCTTGCATCTCTGAGTTCTGGGCACAGCTGGAATCAGATAATGTGAAAACTTAGCTAGGGCTTATGAATAGAACTGCACAAGGTATCTGAAGAGGAGGTAGATAATATTTGCAAAGGTTACGACAGCCTGGTCACCTGGAAAATTGATGTAAAAAAGGCAAATTTTATGTAACCTCCATTATGCCAAACAAGGAACTCTACTTAGAACCAGATCCTGCTCCCTTTGAAGTAAGTGGAAAACTTTCCATTTGCTTCATTGTGGAGGATCAGGCCCACAGGGAGTCTATTTTGTCTCTGTAAACAGGATAAAAAGGCAAAAAGAATCCGAGGCCACTTGTAAGAATTTCCTGGCAGTGTAGGTACCAATAATTAAAAAGTAAAGAAAAAACCTCTAATATTTTATACAAAAACATTTTAATCCACATTGCTTTTCTCTTTCTGAATTTACTTCCCATAACCTAGAAAGAGAATTGTGAAATGTTTGGCAAACAAAAAGGACTTTGGTTTAGATTCTGTGTTCTGTCCATATGCACTTTCTGCTTTGTAAACTTTGTTCTGGAAGCACCTCTGGACTCAGCTGAAAAGGGCCATCAAAGCAAATCCTAAACCTGACATTTCTGTAGAGACACACATAACTCTGTACATCCTGTTGTGTCAATACCTTGGACAGGACTGTGTTCTGTTGCATCCAACCATAGAACAAGGCTAGATGCATTCAGCTGGCTGGATCCTGGCAGTTGTTTCACTTATAACAGCATATTACTGCCCCCATTAAAACAAAAACAAAAGTAAAAAAACCCACAACAACAGCAAAAAACCCTGTGAACCTATTTGAAAGAGTTTGAAAAATGCAGGCTATGATACTCTGAAAGGAGAATTTTGCCTTCAACTACCATATGAAGCTATTGAAGTTGGGTAAGGAATGACATCTCTGGGTCTCCTTTTATTTTTCCAGTCTGAGGAAAGCTAAATAGAAACCAAGAAAACATTACTGTCAATAGCAACAAACCTTAACAAACCTCAAGACATATTTATCCTGAAGTTTCTTGCCTATTTACAGCTCTCATCTTCATTTCTCAAAGTTTTCCTCCTATCCAACATGATATTTGTAGTAGTTTATACAGGAAATGTCATCTAGATAAATTGTTGAGGGGGGTGTATTGCTTGTTTAAAACCAAAACTTGTTTAAAAATAAACACACACACACACACAAAAAAAAAAAAACCCCCACAAATATGCCCCACAGAAAGAGTAATGATTACTGTTTTGCTCCAAAATAAGAAGTCAGAGAATATTTTCATTGGATCCTACGGGCCTATTTTGAATCTTGCTGTATTTTCACAAATTATAACCAGAAATATGCATGAAACTACGCAGGATTTCAAGGTATGAGGAACGATGCACCATTTGGACAACGGGTTTACAATCTGCAGTTTTCTTGTATCCATTTGTTGCTATGACACTGTGGCATCTGTGACATTGCTTCTCACGGAGCTGCATTTCTTATTGGCAGCCTCAGTGGAGAAGCCAGAAGCTGAAAGGTTTGCCATGACTGAAGTGACATATCCACAGATAAACTGATCATTGATAAATTATCTAACAGCCATAACTCTTCTTGCCCCTCCAAAATGGTATTGAAAAATATTGATTCAAAAGAATCAAGAAATTTGCTTTAATTTTCTCCATTATTTAGCTTCCATGTAGTATCAATTTAGCAGTATTAGGAGTATTACAAATGGAAGATATTTCTGTCAGAGTGAGAAGAGCAGACTTGCAACTTAACACATTGCAATAATGCAATAATGCATTTTCTAAGGCCCAAGTGCAGAATTATCTCAGATATTGAACCTATCCCATATCAAGCAATTGCAGTTATATTCTACATGAAATTGCTTTCATTTTTGTTAACTAGAAGATAAATAATCATAGGAGGACTATGAACCATTAAGTGACTGAAACTCATATTACTTAAGACTATCTGTGGGAGTCTTTATTTTATTTGCAGCATTTTATTTAATTACCTAACAGTAGCCTAGGAAACAAAGCTGCTCTGCCTTCAATTTGTGAATGGTGTGACATCGTCCACACCAGCCACATTAAAAACTGTGTGTTTTGGGACTTGTTCTGCCCATGTGTACCTTAAATATTAGATGTGGCCTGTGGATTGAATCTGATTATTTCTGGATGTGCAGTTTTTGTAACATCTTTTCCACACCCTGTTTTATGTGGGTCACCACTACCATGTGACTGAAAGCAGAGCACCTTTCCTCTGCCAAGAAATTGCAAAATGGCAAAGATTTTTTTGCCTTGTAGGTTGGCTGATAGGAACTGTATCATTGGTGTTGAACCCTCAACAACAAAGGCCTTTTTCTCCTGCTTGTAGGCAAGGAGATTACTGTATTTCAAGCCAAAAAGTTATACACTTACATAAGCTCCTTCATGCTGGTTCTGTAAACCAAACCTTGAGATCTGGGCCTATATGAACTCTCCCCTCACCACTACAATATCATTATTGCTAAGTATTAGATAAAATGTAAAAAGATCCAGGAACTTGGATCTTCCAGGAGTGGGTTTTCTTTTGTGTTTGAGAAAGACTTAAGCTGTGATGTCTAAAGCACAGAAAAGATGAATAGTAGCATGATCACCTTTACTCCAGGCTTGTGTGATCTGGGAGTAGAATTTTAAATTTTTACCACCTAAGGTTTCACACTTCTCTGGTTAGTACAAGAAATAGAACCTAAGGAGGGATACAGAGAGAACCTTCCAATAGAATCTGCAGAAGTAGGATCAACTGCTCACTTTGTCATTGGGCAAAAGGAGACAAGGAAGAATCACCTTAATTTGCAGCAGAGATTATTTAGGCAGGCACTAAAGAAGAGTTTTCAAAATGTTAAAACTGAAACAACTACTGAAGGTTTGAATGTTCTTTGTTGGGAAAATCTCATTCAACAAGTATTCACTAGTGAATGGTTTAGGTGTGCTTGATCACACCTTTAAGTGAGGATACAAACCAGCCCACTTGTGTTTTTTTCCAGGCCTCTTCTAGGATTCTAGAGACAGTTAAAATTACAGAAGGCTTTTCTTATTTTGTGCACAGCTGTGTTTGAATCTTTGCTTAGACAAAGATTTGATAATATCTGTGTGAATCATGTGCTGCATCCACCCTCTCTCTCCTGGGACATGAGTCACTCGTGAAGTGCATTTCATCAAAACTATTTCACCTTCTACCCTGTGAAGTCATTGATGGCACAAAAAGATTCTATTCCCTTGTGACCAGTGGGAAAAATATCCAGTCATAGTTTACAGTGGTTATGCCAGTAACATACACAATATTGTGTTTTCCTTTTCTGATGGGCAGAATGTTTATTTTTCTACCAGCTGCATTCACTTAGTGTGTTATTCATCTATTTGATTTCACTATGTGTCTATTTAACAGTTTGCAGTAAGGACAATCTACTCTTTAAACAGTTTTTCTCCACACAGTTATGATGTGAGTCTATATTATTTGAATCTGATAGTATCATATAATGTAGCTGGATCTTGGATTTATACCACAGATGGAACAGATTCAGAAATGATTTGAGAGTCATACAGTCCTAATTATCTTACAATATCTACCTCTGAACCTAGGAAAGTGGAAAGGAAGACAATGAATTCCAAAATAACATAAACCAAAATGTCAAGTGTACCATGTATCTGAAAGGACAGAAATTAGGTTAGGATATTTTTCTTTTGTCTTTTATGTCAGAGTGCACCGGGGACTAGAATTTTAAAGGTTATTTGGGTTTTCAAAACCCAATACAGAGATAAAGACTTCTGGATCCTGGGGAGATACTGACTAATTTAAAGTGGCTTGAATTCCATCTCCGATGCATGTGTCTAGATGTACCTGGATATTTAATTAGATTAAATCTCCCCATGACTGTTATTATAGTTCTCTACACAACACTTGCAGCTAAATCAAAAAGGTGTCATCAGTCATTTCCTCTGAATTTCAGTGTCTGAGTGTGCATGCAAACACAACTCCTCTTGTGCACATGCAGAGTCAAATGCAGATAAAAGACTGAACAGAGAAGTTTCCAAGTATTACACTCCAAGTGTAATACTCCAAGTATTACAGAATAATTTTACTACAAGATCTGGCTTTTTTTTTTTTTTTAATATTCTAACCTCTTTTAAGATCTATGGATAAAAGAGTGAGCGAGTGGAAAATATTTTCACATCCTAAACATTGCTGCCTGTATTGTGAAAGTAATAAGAACACAGAAGGTTGAAAATCCTAAAAGTGATGGCTGAAACCCCAACTATGGGAGAACGGCTCTGTCTCACAAACTCAGAAAATCTGAGATCTGATGCTGAAATTCTGCTCAGGGCAGACTTTGTATCAAAGATATTCAGTTCTGTGCAGGCATATAAGTAGGCAATTTCACTCACTGTATTTGGGGTTGGATCTCTCTTACAAAGACCCCTTTCAATTTATAGATATCTTGAGATCCAGAGTTTTTAGCAATTTATTTGAGTTTTAGAGTTCCAGAGATTTTAGTAATTATTATATATGAAACTGTAGAAAGGAGTACAGGAAATATTTTCCCAGAGTGGTGTAGGTTTCATTAATGTGGATTGACTGTGCTGTCCTTTATTTGGACAGGCTTAGGGAGGCTGGGACAGGATCACACATAAAATATACATTTAGGCTGAGGAAGCAGAAGCAGGTAGCAAGTCTAGTAAGCTGATAATTGTCTGGAACTCACCATGTTCTCTGTAACTCCCGTCCTGTTGGCAAGCTCACATTCCTCTGCATGCCCATTGCAAAAGCAGCTTCCCCGGATGATCAGGTCATAAATGGCGTAGTGGGCAAATCTCTGGGGTTTCTCTACCAGTCCTGAGCCATGGCAAGGACATTCCTGTCTTTTTAACAAAAGCAGGCGGAGGTTGGTGAGCTTCAGGAGATCCTGAGCCTTAGGACTGTAAGGGTCTTCGATCTTGTTAGCCGGACTCAAGGCACGATAAATCACCTGAAAGAGAGAAGGTTCACATCCCAGAACAGATAACAGGACTCTGCATGCACAGCAAGGTGATCCTCAGGAAAAAGCAACAAGACTCTGCATAAGCAGTTTTGGGGCTGTAGCTGATCCCAGAGCATCACAGCTGAGTTACCACCAAGCCACAGCAAGTGACTGTGTCCCTGCTTTCCTCCCATCTCAGATGTGAGATGGAAAATGCCTTCATTCAAACATCACTCCCTGGGGTTACTGAGCCCTGTCACTTCTTGCAGTTTTCAGCCAGTGTATCAAGGGACGAGATAAGCCTACTGCCTTGAGTTTCTGAGCCAAGTGACAATAGTGTCACTCAGAGAAACCCAATGTTTATTGGCATAAATGCAGTGTTAATGCCATCCCAATTTCTGGAAGCATTTTAGGAGTGTGACTTTAGCATGAGTTCTGGAGTTAGGTAAACAAAGGCACTAAGGGCATCTGTGAAAGAAGTGGAAACTGTGATCAGACTTTTTCCTGGGTCACTCAAAATATGCTGGAAACACAGCTTAGCTTAGTGTGAGTGAGCACTGAGAGAGCTCTGTCTGCACACAAAGCCAGGTGGTTTATTAGTTAGAAGCAGCTACAGAGCAGTGAGCTCACAGGACCCAAGGTGCTTGGTGCCTGCTGGCTATCTGTAGGTTGTTACTCTTTTGTCTCAGCATTTTTGCTGTTTGATAGTTCTCCAGAGCAGCAACAGTTGGGTTCTGAGCATCACAGTTCAAACAGAACTGTGGTGGTGTTTAACAGTGACTGTTGTATTTTAGCTCAACATCACTCTACCCTTCTCTGTCTATTGGGGTCTGCTTATTTCTGTTGCTTTTGGGAGAGGCTGATAGTGGAGGGCTCCACCACAGTCTTTCCCAGTAAAATAGAGAACTGTTAGCACTTTTTCCAGTCTTAGATGTGCCAGCTCCAATTTGACAGTTGTTTCCTCCTCTGCTTGAGATTTTCCATCATGGCAGGGGATTTGTCCTTGGGATTCTTTGGCCCTGCTTTGTAAGTGGTCTCAGTCTGTCTGACTCACCCTGCTAGTATTAGCAGAGTGAAATCTTTGTTTCCATAGGGATTCCCTCTTTCTCTCTCTCAGTTTTTCTTTTTCTTTCTTCCTAGTGAACAGATCGGTTTAAATGCTTGTAGCATGTGAAATACTTTTGCTCTTTTTTGCTTACACAGGCCACAAAAGATCTTGTGGTACATGCCTAGGAGAATAGTTCCGTTGAATGTTGATGGCATATGGGGAGAAAAATACCCTTAATTAACAGAATCAGCTGGGGGCTTCTCACAGAACCCAGCAAAGGCAGTGGTACCTCTCCCACCTGTCCACAGTGTTTTCTATTTGGTTAACTCTGTTCTTTTTTTTCCTGTTAATTCTCTTCTCTGATATTGTCAGCTACTTACAAAGCTGTGAACAGCCTTGCTGGGTGAGATCAGAGATGCCCACAGCTCCTTGTTTGATAGAGCTGTGGGCAGATTGCCCAGGCTGTGCAATGCAGGTGCCCACATTCCCCTGACCAACAAAGCCATGACAAAATAGCCCAAGCGTTTCCACCCCTGTGTCTACATTCCCCTGGTCAATGGAACCATAAGCAAATGGCTCATTCTGCCAGGTGCCCAGCATTCCCCTTACTGATGGATTCACAGGACAAAGACCAAATCTGCATATCTGTTCAGTTCCCCTAATCCAGGATGGTCTGATCTGTTAGTAGAAACCATTATGTGAACCCTCTCCCAGTCCCCTGTGGACCACACAGAGGTGGAGTGGCTTCTCAGAGTGCTGAGCATCAGGTTGTGTACACACACACATCTCCTTCCCATGTGGTCAGCTAAACTAAGACCAAGACAGGGAACTGGGTGGAATAGTTCTGCAGAGCCTGCAGAACTCACAGATTTAAAAGAATGGTAAAAAGTCCCTGTGAAACTGTTTAAATTTGCACAAACCAGAAGAATCAAGGGTAAAGCAGCCTATTTAGTCACTGGCTTTTATAAGCTTTTTCTCACACTTAGCATTATTGTCTATGGTTTCTCCTATATACTCGCTTATTAAAATGGTATCTTTTTTCTGATGGATCTCCAGAAGATAGCCACCAGTCATACCCAGGCTTGAGAGCATAAATGCTAGAGGTACTTCACTCCATAAAATAGAAGTCTAAAAGGTAATGGAGCATTGATTTCTGCAAGATCTGCTCTGGTCCTGACTTTTTATACTGTTGCATACAGGTAAAGCCTTATAAAATAAGGGCCTTGTTACCCTTGTAAAATCATGGCTCATGCCTGCTACTTTGGCTGAGTAGAAGGGAACTGTGGGAGAGTGACTCAGCTGGGATAGAGGCAGAGACACCACAGAGACGTGTGAGATGTGTGACTGCCACAGGTCCACAGCGTGTGCACGGTGGTTGGTTGGCCTGGGCTTGTTGTGCCTTAAAACTATTGAAACTGATAAGTGGCTAACTGCTAAAAAAGGCCAGGTTTTTGCAATAAAGGCACTCTCCTTTGCACTGCCTGGGGACTCTCTGTTGCTTTGCTCTGTACATTATGAAGACTGGGCAAGAGGCCTCAGGCCAGGGATCCCAGCTGTGAACAGCTATGGGACTCCTTAGCTCCTTAGCTTGGGAAATGGAGAGAAGGGGTGAATGAGGTGAAGAACAAGACTTTTTACCGGATCTGTCTGAAAAAAATCAGCAGATAATGGCCAAAATTTTTCTATATTCTCTCTGGCACTATACATCTTCTTGATAGCAATAGTCTTGCCCTGTACTATGGTAAGTGTGAAGAAAATCTTGTGCACTACTAGAAACCTATTTTTTACATGGTATGACAAGTTTTAACAGATGGATTCATATTTTGGGGTCTCCAGTCAATTATCCATCCTCCCCATGTCATAATTGGCATTCTGAGAGCACTGAGGTCTTTAGGCAAAGAGCAGCTGTCGGGGGCTCTTCTCTCAGCAAAGGGCCACTTGCTTTCACCACGCTGTTTTGTTTCTTGTTTCTTTGCTTGACAGCTTAGAAAAAGATTTGGTTTCCTGTGGCTTTATTGTTTTGCAAATATTTTCATTTCTGGCCTTGCCTCTCTTGAGAGGAGTTGCTTTGGCATTTTCCATATCCCATTAGAACACTGAACAACGTTTGTAAGTAGAGACATTAATAGCTTGGAAGTCCCACAGGGATTGTGGCATCCTTTTAAGAAAAAACAGTATTCCATTCCAGCTGAGGTACAAGAGTTTGTTTGTATGATTAATTCATGACACATTTCTGTCTGGAATAAGCTCACTGGTGAGACTGGATTTGCTTGTCCTTATTTCTCCCAAGGCAAGTCTTGTTAAGTGTTAAAGATCTGATTTGGGTGGCATAACACTACTGGGGTCTTCTGGGAGCTGCACTTAAATGTTCTTCTAGGATTCAACCTTCAGTATGGAATTAATCTTCCTTAACTTTGTAAAAATCAAAGACATTATGATCAGCAGATGTACTGCACCAATAGAAGTAGGTTTAGGTGACCTACATTTTGCACAGAGGTAGCAGTTTTATTTCATAATTAAATCAGGTTAGCAGTTTTATTTCACATATGCATAAAACTAGAAAAATGGAATTTCTTTCTCTTCCGGATGTCCCATTCTCCTTGAAATATTGGTGGTTAAAATCCTTAGGCACAGGCAATTACATAAGGTAATCACTATCTCTTGCCGCATTTTTAATATTTGATTGAATGTTTAGTCTCACATTAAAGTGCCAGTCAGAAAGTGGTTCCTTAACACATAGACTGCCATACTGTCAAGAAAAAGATGTGAGTGCCCACAATTTCTCCCAGTTAGTTTACTATATGTATTTATTTAAATAATTCTAGATTGGGATGATTTTTTGAAAAGAACTGGTATCTTACCAATGTCAGAAATTATTTTTCCATAAATGCATAATTTAGCTTAAAATAATTAAATAAATAACCCAACAAAACCAACTCCCTACATTTTTTTCTGTGTTATAAATGTAGGACTGTGTTTTAAACAAATGGGTTTGGGTTTATAGTTTCCTAAGGAAAAATAGATCCTAAATTAAGAGACAGATTGGTGGTGGCTACGTATATGGGTTGACAATTTTATATGATTTAGGAAAGAATTTTATTTCTTTAAAAAAAGAGACTACATTGCTGATAAAAATACAGAATGAAGAATGCAACTCTTTGGTCATAGCCCCAGCACAATTGCTCAGTATAATGCTCAGCAAGTAACTAGGGCCTCATGCTGTAGTGGATTGATTTCATTAGGAACTCAGTTTTATGTACTGTTTTCTTTCCATAAAAATGGGATATTGGTATTCAAGTACTTTGTGCAATGGGGGGAATATTAATAAACTTGTATCTGGAAATTTCCCTAAAAATTCTGGAGATAGATATCCATATATGCAATTTTAATAATTATAGGCAAAAGATAAGAGTTGGCTGGCTCAACCATTGATGCATTAATTTATTAAAGACTAGGTTATAAATGAATCTAAGTATTAGTGAATTCCTAGAGTCATGAGCTACAGGAAGAGACATTCCACCTTTTCACTGTGTTATTTGTTCCTTTCATTTCAGTTCACAAGGCTGGTAATTCTAAAGCCTATGAAGCAAATTCCTTGTATACTGATAGACATTTGACTTCTGCCTTTTGCAGAAAGGCAGAGTTCTTTTTCATTTCCTAGAGATACTGCATGAATTTTCAGTTTTCCATTACAGTCATGTAAACGATATGAAGAGAGTATAATGAAAAAGAAGTGTTTTTGTTTAAGATGCAGGTTTCGAAAAGAGCTTCCCATGATTTTCACTGTAAAGCTATTTCTCATCTAATGTAATCTCTATCTGGTAGCAAGCTCTGTTCTTTTTCTTTTTTTTTTTTTTTTCTGTAATGGACTGCTCTGGAATCTCACAGTTGTTTCCCTAAACATCAGTGTGCAGCTGTCATAGAAGTAGCATAGGCAAAACTGCAGAAGAAAATCTGATGGTGATTGAGTCTGCTTAGGGACACCCTAGAAATCTTTCCATTGAACTGGGTGGAAATTGAAGGTGTGCAGCACCTCTATAATTTAACCCTTTTTGGAAATACATCCTAGGTCATGATATTCTCTCATAATCAGGAGCTGGCATTGGAGCTGAATGCTGAGTAGGGTGTTCATGCTTATCTACGTATCTGCTATTGAGTGCATATTTGACATTCTCATTCTCGAAAGTCAATCAGCTGTGCCTCAAAAAGATGGTCACTGCCCTGTCCTCTCCTGACCTTCCTAAGAGCAAGGAAGTCTGGAAAATTCTCGAAGTGTGCAAAACTAAAAGGCAGCCACTGTTAGATGACTGGTTTTGCTGTACACAAGTTGGCACAGCCTCACATTGTTTTATCACAAATCAAGAGATCATCCTCATTTCGGAGACAGTGTCTCAGATTTTTGATTTCTTGCCATAGGTTTTGCTTCTCCATTCCTGATGCATCTAATTCTGTTTTCTTAACCTGTTCTTCCAGCCAGTATAAGTCAGAAGAGATGTGGACACAACAAAGGTTCCCCCTTGCAAACTCATAGCCTAAGTTCAAGGAATATGAATCATACATGGAGGGCAGTGCCAATGTCTGTGTGCTTATACTGGATCAATCAGAAGGAAGCTGCAATAAAAACTCTCATCACTCCTAAATCCTCTTCATTAAGAGATTTTCATGTCAGTTGATTTTGTCCTTAAAGGAACAGTAAACAATTGTCTAAGAATTTTTCCTACCCATGGCATATACACTCTGTTTTATTTGAGTGACCTCTGTCTTGTGGTACAGTAGTCTTAACTAAGAAGTAGTAATTTTTTCTGATTTACTCTTTGGAGCACAGAGAAAATTCAACTCTTCTCCTAGCCGTTATAAGGTCTATTCTGACAACTCATGGAATAGTGTTTTTTAGTCAAGATCTGCTGCTTTCCTGTCCTTCTGGAGAACAAAGCTTAGAAATCAGTATGGAATATGGTAGCTTGTTAAAGAAATAATTGTGCTTTTGATTTTTTAATTTTTTTTATCTGAGTAAACTCATCTACCACCAGGACAGTGGCATCCTGAATTCATTCTGTATTCTCCAAATCAGAAAGCACTGATGTCCCTTCAGTTTGCATTTGTTTTGAGGTCATTCCAGTAATCCAGTTGGTGTGGCATTTTAATATTAATATTAATATTTAATATTATTATTATGGCTGCCAGTAAGATTATGGCATAGTTGAAGTCAGACAAGTCTGAGAGCCATGCAGACATTTTCTCTTTCTCAACCAAATTGTATTCTGTAGGTTCAGGTAGTACATCCATGTAGAAAGGCAAGGTTTGTAGGGAGAAGTGGCACCGTCTATGAGACAGGTAATGTAGTTGGAACACAAAATCTAGATTATTTGACAGAAAACCCTTCAGCTTTTAGTCTGTATACAGGAAATGGGCAAAAGTCCTTCCATTCTGCATAGCAGCACCTGATGTGGGGATATGAGAACATTTCCATGCTCCCACAAAGTGCAGTGTCCTTTTGCATTGCAAGGATGGTGCTTGCTCTGAAATGGCAAAGGGCAGCACAAGGAGTTTTGTGATGCAACAGCCTGACTGGGAACTGGATTGAGAACAGGGGGACTCATTTCACTGTTTGCTGGATAGTCAGGGAAAACAACCCATCACCATCAGTGTCAACTCATGTCAACCAAGCTGTGTCCTCCTGGGAGAGCATCCATTTCTTTTAAGTGGAGCCATTTATATCTCTAGGTCTTGGCTGAAATCTTATACATGAACAGACTTAGCTAAATGTATATTCTCACCGTGACAGTGATGTATGGACAACTGTAGAGCAAATATTTAAGTGTTCTTTTGCCTAGAGTTTGAAAATTACAATAAATTACTAAGTTTCATAGCATTTTAGGCAACAATTTTTTTCACACTTGAAAGCTGGAAAAAAAAATCAATGTCTGCAATTCCACTAAAGTTTTATAAAAAAGGGTGAGAAGAAAAAATAATTTGGTATCTGCTGCCTTGGATGTTCAGAAAATCAGAAAATGCAGAAACAGTGCTAAAAACCCCCATTGCTGTATCTTTCTGGCTGATCTATAATGTTCCAAACATTTCTGAAATGGTTCGTTACAAACCAGGTCAGAGTAGGACACTTGGTGCCCTCCTCAAATTCACTTGCCAAGGATGGGATGGCTGGATGAGTCTCAGTCAGTTCAAATTCCCTTTAGAGACAAATCCTTGAGCCCCTTAATTCTTCCTCCAGGGAAGCACGGTCTGGCAGTGCTGTCAGCCTGTTTACACTGCTGGTGTTAACTGCTTCCTCTCAACTCTCTCTGCATTCTATCTGCTCTGCAGCTCAAGTTAAACGAAATGCTGAACAGACAGCCCTAGTCATAACAATCGGGCACTTACCTACACTAGTGACTAATCCCTCCTGGAATCCTTTCCAGATGGAAGCTGGAATAACCCAGCTGGAAGTTGGAATAACCCGAGCATCATACAACTTTTAGAGGCCAGTCCTGATGACTGCTGGATAATTCACTGAAGTGCAGGACCCTGTCTTTGGATCTTAGCTATTGGGAATTCAACCTTGTGATGTGCTGAGCAGGTTTCTTTCCAGTGACCCCACTGCCATATGAGATCAGAACTCTAAGAAGTCATTGAAGCCTCAGTGGTGACCTCTTGAATTATTGATGTTGCCATTTAATGAGGGGTGCGGGTGTGTGTGTGCACAGAGAATACTTCTTTGTTTATCAAAAGGTTTGGCATGAATACAGCAAAAAAGAAGCTTGAGAAAAGACAGTGGAGAATGAAGGTCCTTGGAACTGGATCACATACATCCCACATAGAGCCTTGTCCCTGGGTGCAAGTGGTCCCCTCTGCCACAGCTATTGCTCAGGAAGTCCCCATGGATGGAGGAAGGCAGCAGAGGCTTCAGTGTCAGTGCAGAAGAAAAGAGCTTCCACAGGGTCCACTGTGGCTTTTCTCTAAACAACCTGGTGGCTTTCGAAGCAGACAGAGCTGCACCCATCAGAACCTGCCCTGGTCTGGTATTCACGAGTGGAGTGTGTTTAGAAGAGTGATTAAATGTCTTTTAGCTACAAAGAGGGTCACTCATCTTTGACAAAAGGCGCTGCTGGGGACTTCTGTCCCTAAAGAGGTCACCACAGGATACAAAACGGAGAATGAACAGGTCTTCTGTGCAAGGCACACTTAACATGTTACCATAGAAACCAGTTACTTAATTCAGGCATACACAATTCTTCCAGCCCCCAGTGAATTCCAGTAATGGGTTTATTATATCACACTTCATTGGTGTCATCTGTCACACAGACACTCACATAAATGAACCAGCCTTTGATTCAGAACTCCCTTCCACTAGCTAGACCCAGTAGGAGAAGGGTCTCCTTCTGGGCCTGGTGGTTATGAGCAGGTCAGTGTTCCACCCCACTTTGCATGCTAATGTCTTCCTTTCATGCAAACATCCTATTCAATGGAGGAGAACATTTGTTTTCATTTCCTGATATTCCAGTTTATTAAAAACGTGCCTTTAATCTCTCAGATCCTTGAGTGCACGTGCTGTCAGGATGCAGGTTCAAACATTTCGGTCCCTTTTTCCCCCGCATGATATTTGAACTGCAACTCACATTGATGTCTGATGCAATGCTGTGGTAATTTCTCCTTCTGTTTGGGCCAGAGTTTTGATTTATGTTAGCTGACCTGAAGGCTCATTTTGGGCTCCATGACTATATTGTACAGTGTTTTTAAGTTAGAAGAACAGATGGATGGACAAGTGGGTAAAAAAAGTCTCAACTGATGCATAAGACTCCAGCCAACATTCACTTACAGATGATGAACAGACCTTAAAAATGTGGTGATGGTTTCAGTTCATGAACTGACGATGAGGATCCCAGGATTTCAGATAGATAGATTCTATCTACTAAAGTACTCTGGATCTGAACGGGAGTAAGGGATTGAACAAATGCTTGAGCAAAAGAAAATGGAAAAGATATATTAGAGGGTAATCCTCTTGCATTTGTATATGAAGTGTTCCCCAATGGCTTCTGTCTCAGGTAATTTTATCTGAGATGGAATGGAGAAATGTGACCCTGTCAGAGGTGAAGAATAAGGGACAATCTACCAGAGACAAGGGATTTGCCTTAACTTATGTTTAATGTGACATTGTCACATCACTCATCCAAATGTCTTTTGCTCCATTCTAGTCTCCCAAAATTTTCTCTTCTGACAAATTTTAACCTTGCTTTTAGGAAGAAGCTCTTTCAGTGGTCTTGGTAGCCAGAATGTGCTGACAGATGTGTCTCAGTTTATAGATGTCTGTAGGTTACTGCAGCTCTATCACCTTCTCCTTTCATCTTTCACAGTTCTGGAAGCCAGTTGACCTGAAATCTTCCTTCATGAGGTGTCCCAGCATGGGTTTGAAACCTAAGTGTTCTCACTAGGCTATCTCTCTCTCTCTCTCTTTTTTTTTTTTTTTCTTTCTTTTCTTTTTTCTTTTTTTTTTCATTCCTTTTGTGTCCTGTTAAAAATGGAATTTGTTCTCACAATGAATAGGACCCAAGAATAACCTGAGTCTCATGTGGTGAAAATGACTTCAAACCTTCTTTCTTCAGTAAAGAAAACTGACATTTATTTCAGAGCATTAATTAGCACTTAAGTTGGAACAGTTTTGATCATTTCAGACGTGCTGTCAGTTTGTGATGTGAGCCCCTCACCAATTCAAGGCTTAGCCAGAATCAGTGACTGGGTAGGTCAGAGTGGAGGTGAAAAAAAAGCAGAGAACACTGAAAAAATACTGGTGGGGATTCAGTCAGCTGCCTTCAAAATCACTTGAGTCAGTGCTGGAGGGGATGCCCTGGTGACAGAGGTGACATTTTCAAAATAAGGTGTAAATCTGCAGTTCTGAGGTCTGTGGGCAAAGTTCCCTTGAGAGCTGTAGTAACAGTAGCAGTGTCACTCTGGCAAATCTGATCAGGGATCATTTTAAGTAAGTACACTCTGCCTTCCTTTATTTCAATTCACAAAAGAATCTGCTATGTCATACTGCTGACCTGAAAAGCCTGGTGCTTCTGCACCCTTGCCATGGGGACATATCATGGATTGATTAAGAGGTCTCTGTAAAGTCTGTCCAGAGCTTGACAATCTTTTTCATTTAATGTGCTGTGAAACTGTATTTGTCTTGTCCTCTGTTAAGTTGCCACACAGATTCCTGTGTGCTGCTTTAAAGCTTCAGCACTTCTGCCATGGAGGAAGTGACCTCTGCACCTATTAAATTCATGTTCATGACAGTATTTGGGATCTGCAAGGGTAACCTGTAAATATAGGACTGTTTTTATTATTTACTATTGTTTTCTGACATCTACCATGCCATAGATTGATTAAGCACACACACACTCATTTCACTGTATCTGCTGCCCAAATTGACAGAATCACTTTGACACTTGAATCACAAAGGCTTGCTTTAGGTGAATGTTTGACTATTTGATTTTCTGCCATCCACCTCTCAGATTTGTTGTAGCAGTAGCACATGGTCTTAATGATATTCCTCCAGGTTAAGTAAGCATAAAAGCCAACAGTGTGCAGGGGATACTGTACTAGAGAGGGAAGGGTTATTTTGTATTTAAGGCTGAGGCATTTTCCTCAGACCCTGTATTCTGTCCCTCACTCAACTGGAATTGTCCTCTCTTATCACAAAACATTTCACCTTCCTGTACTGTTCTTTTCCCATCTGTGAAATGGCAGCAGAACCCTTGTATGTGTGCTGAAGATCATTAACTGGGTCTTGAAAAGTACTTCCAGATTTTTGATTGGAAGGCACACAAGAATGGAAAAATATATTACTTGCTGAGATTCTTGACGTGGCAAATTGTAACCTCCCTACAGAAGACATTTGGATGTATTTGACTTGCATTTGACTTTGACATGAAATGAATAATGATAACTGACCAGCTGAATTACTACTCCAGAAATGAAGCAGTTTATTTGTCAGATGATCTGTTCCAGGTCTCTAATATACAGAGATGTTTCTTAGCCTGTTACATGGAGATGAATTCAACCTCTCCCTACTGCTGTGTCCCTGCCTCAGGTATAGTACCTTAGTTCCTTCTCATGTGTATTTTCAAGTGCACTGCTGAAACACTGGGTTTCCTGAAGCCTGTTTGGACCATTCACCTCTCACCTAAGCTCCATCTGCATCTAAATGTTACTGCTGAATCTGATGACCACTTCCAGATTGAAACCAAAAGAATTGTGACTTCTCTGAGGAAGAAAGAAGGAAGTGAAAGGACATGAAAAGATTTAAGACTCTGCTGTAATTATAGGAATATCTTATAATCTTGCTTTGTGACTTTTGTCTTCTCTGTAAAATGATACCCATGATGTTTATGGTCTTTCTCATCTGAACTGTTTCAAGACTGATGAATGAAGAGTCTAATCAGTAGTTAATGTTCTTGTCAGAGGAATTTATCAGAACAATTATACATTTATTCAAAAAACACTCTTCTGAGTATGCTTAAAAACAAATCAGAATATTCATACCAAGGGAGGGCTTTCCCCACAATTGAATAGTGAATCCTGGCTGCTTACTCCTACTTCTGCTTCCAAGCAGTTTCATTCCTGAAGCCTATGGCTTGATACAATCAGCCAGTCACCATCAGCAAGAAAAGTGAAAGAAAGAAACATTGAACTTGGAGGAATGATGTATTTAAATGTCAGCCAATCATCTAAGACTTTTTATATGGAGAAGAAAAAGAAAGTTCATGCAGTTTATGTCATCCTAAAGTAAAAATGATTTGGATAAATCTGACTCTACAGATGGGTGTTACCCAGCATCTACTTTGCCAGAATTCTAGTTCAGTTTTGGGCATCTGCAGTGTAAAATTAGGCAATGTTCATGTTATCCTGTGAGCTCTCATAAAAGAAATTTGCTAAAGCATTTCTTTCATTGATGTATAATTTCTCTTCTTCTTCCCCTTTATTTGGTTAACACAAAGCCTTTAGAGATGGGCTACCTTTCTTAATTTATATGCACAGTATTTCTTTGAGATACACACTCTGGTTTTCTGGCAGTCTTGAGCTGTTTGACATTAAACTTATTCCAAACCTCAGTTATTGCTTACCTCTCCTCTGGTACAGGGCACTGCATCTGAATACCTGGAAGTGCACATGGAGCCTTCCTCAATGAGATCATCCTGGAGCCCAAAAGTAGCTGTACAGTTGACAGAGAAATACTTGTAGGGCCTCCAAGTCTGTCCATAATCCTGCGATCTTTCCAACACCATTGCAGCCGGGCGAGGTGACTTGAACACAGCAATGACGTGGGTCAGGTAGAATTCTGTTTCAAAGTCCAGTCGGATTTCCTCTCTGTGTACCCCTTGGGCAGACTGCCACCAGGAGATGGGGTTTGCAAAGAAGTCATCTGTCATGTCAGCAGGGAGGTGGGAGTTATCGGGCTGGTTGGTGTTGCACTTGGTGCAGCGGGGCTGCCCGCAGCCAGGGGAGATGTGGTGCAGGAGGTGCTGGTCGGGGTAGGAACAGTAGAGCTCTGTGCTGTTCTGGCCACACGTGGTGGTGGTCACTGGTGTCCTTCCTATGGCCAGGTTCCCCACGGGAGGGTTGCAGGCATGGCCATTGCAGCGGAAGGCTCGTGGCCTCGCGGGATCTGAAGGACAGGGAAAAGAAACACAACAAGTAGAATTTCTCTAGTAGTTCTTGTAGTGTAACCCAGGTGACAACACAAATGTTTGGAGTCCTCATCTGGGGATTGACATGTAAGAGGACACCTTCGAAGGAGAGCTGCTTCACCTTTTCACACAAAGTTTTGGGATAGTGTCTCAACAAATCTAGTCCTTGTGTTTGGTGCCTAACTCAGAAACTGATACTTAGAAAAACTCGTGCTTATGCTGCCTAACTTTGGTTTCTGTTGAAAATGCAATTGTGCCAGTCCAATGAATTTTATGGTTAACTGGAGAAATCTTGTGCTTTTCACTTCTACTCTAGTAAAGCTCCATATTGAAGGAGTGAATCTGTTCAATGCCTTTATTTTCATGGTAATCAGAAAGCAAAGTCAAACTGGACTGGACACTGTGGATACATTAAGAAAAGAGATGATTCATGCCTAACAGGTTACAGCCACTAATTACACATATGAACACATAAAGAAAGCCCGCATTTCTATAACTGAGTGTTGAGTTTCTACTGCTTCTAATAAGATCGGATGGAGTTATTAATTTGTAGCAAAGCTGAAAATCAAGTCTCTCTTTTATTTAAATACCTTGACATGGAGGTAGGTGATTACATTCTATTTGCCATGTTTGCAAATACTGACAAATTTTTGGTATCTCCAATATATATATTTACTTATTTCTAAATTAGGAGAAGATAGGGATAACTACAAAGTCTTAATGTTGTTTGAAAATCAGTAGTGTCTTGTGAACTGAAATTAAAGGTCATTCCAAAACCTTATTACTGTGCTAGAGAAAACTGCATTTCTAATGACATACAGTGTTCTCTTTGCAACTTAACACTCTAGAAGGAATTAAAGACTGACCTTGCAAGGTCATAAATCTAATCCAAGAAGTCCCAAGTCAGATGACTGGATTCAGGTCCTACAGGAAATGACCCTTCCAGTGAAACATAGGACAACCATAAAGCCTGTGTAATCTAGGAGACGTTCAAAAGTCAGCTATAAGTTCAACATTCTAGGTCAAATTTTAAAACTCCTACTCCATTTATATTCAGCCTTTCCTTAGGTAAAAATGGTTTAAAAATCAAGTTAGGTCAAAGAAAGGGGCCTTCAAATCAGCCTTATGAAAATACTCAGATTGTAAATGTTGTTGAATGAAATGGGCATTCCTCTTTCCTAATGGAAAATTTAAAGTAAAAAATGGATCCCACTTGCACAGTTTTGCTTCTGAGTTGATTCTGTCCTTTAGTTCCTCAGTGATATCTCTGCACACGCCAGGAAAGAAAGGTCAGACATGAACATTGTTTTGGAAAACACCTCATGCATTCCAGGGTTAGGAGGCAAAATAGTTATTGCATGTCCATGGAATCCCATTGATCAATGGTTTGGGCCATTTTAGCTTACATACAATGTAAGGGAGTCTAAAACTTCAGAGAGCAAGGAAGGAGGTCATCCACAAAGGCTCTTGTCTGCTCTTAGAAACAGGTGGAAACCACCCTCAGGGTAGTGTGAGATGTGTTGGCTGGCAATGATTTTCTTTTAGTAGCGCAGTGAGGTCAGTCCCAGGAGCCTGGCAGAGCTCAGTGGGCAGCAGTGCTTGGATTACAAGTGCACCTAACAGTCCTTGGATCAAAGGAATGGAAGTGCCCCTCCCAAGTCCCACCACCCCTCCCTGTGCCAGCACAGCCATGAGGAGCTGCAGACCTATCTGGAGAGGAATGAAGATGGGGATTTTTGGCTCTGTTCATTCTGTTTTCTGCTCCCCACCTTCAGCTTGAGCAGGTGATTCTCAGCACCACCACAAGTAAGCAAAGATATAATGAGCTAGAAATGCACACCTCAAGAATATGTATTTAGGTTCATGTCCAACTGCTTGGTAAAAAATGCTGGAAATAAGGAAGGCAATTTCTGTGTTTAAAGTAGATTCAATATTAACTGATTTTGCTCAGTGCTGCACAAATGTGTCATCTTTGCCTCCAGAGAATTTTAGTGGGACTGGTCTTACAACTGAGCTTTGAACAAGCATTAGTTCTGACTAAGAGTCAGGTTACTTAGTTTTGATTAGAATGGATCCGTGTTACAAATGTGGTTGGATTATGGATGATTATGTACAAATGTAACATGTAATTAAAAGAAAGTCCATCTCTGTTGATGGATTACACCACTAAAGCTTTCAAAGAAGAAATGGGATGTTGGAGTTCTAAATTAAGGAAGTTGCATAAGGGAGAGCTTTGCAGACAAGAATGCGAGAAAGCAGAAAAGGAAAAATTTTCAAAAGGGAATGGCTGCTTTTTGTATTTCCCATAAATGGGCTATTAGCTTTCTATTGAATTTTTAGCGTTTTTTTTCTGAGCCTTGACCAAAAGAAAGGTGTTGTTTCTCCAGAACAGCAGTCACAAGAAGGTTTATCTGCTCTGCTTACTAATGCAGCAACATCAATAAAGAGTTCCTGTCTGAACTGCTGTGTCATAAGGAAAATAGGAGAAGAACAAAGTGCAAATTAGCAGAAGGGAGGTTGAGAGAAGGAGAGAGATTGGAAAACAAAATCTGCAGTCGATTAAAAGCTTTGTATTTAAAGAAATCAATTGGCAGAACATTGTTTGGCCACAGGATAGTGCAGCCTGTCCATCACTCACTGGTTCTGTGGAAACAACACAAAATGTTGAGTCTGGACAGCAAGGGGAGACTGCTGCAGGAGAGAAGCAGCAGCCAGGCAAACACACAACTTACCCCAATGCCAGGAGGACTGGCATGGGCACTGCATGTTATTATGAGGTTGATTAGCTTTTACTCCATGGAGGGTGGCTTGGCTCCATAAATGGTATGATTAATTTATTTGTTTTTTTTGTGGTCCCTCAGAGCCGTGCCACAAAGTGGCAGGTCAATGGCACATGCCCAGCACGTGTTGTAACAATGGTGTTATCTGATGATTAGGGAATCACACAGTTCAAGGGAGGTCATACTGTGGATATTCCTGGGACACCATTTCAAACAGAGACCTCTTATTTCACGGTCTTGTAATGCACTAAAACATTGTAGACATTAACTAAAAACAGGTTCAATTATTTTTTCCTTCATTTGTTATCATCTTCCATTGGATACTCAACAGAAGGAAGGTCATGTGGCAATTCATCCAAAGCCTGCTGATATGACTGGAAAGATGCCTAATATTTTCTGAGTGGTTTGAATTGGAATTTTCATTTCTTTTCCATATACAGATTTATGATTTTGTGTGTTCAAATCTCCCACAGTGAGTCAGAACAGTAAATTTCACATATCTCAGAAAGAGCAAAACTTTTTGGAATCTTCTGCTGTGTGTTTAATGGAGCAATTTCAACATGTAAGTCCAACCTGGATTTCACTTGTTTTATATCTGTTCAACTTTTTTTCTTAATAACCAAGATCTTATAAATATTATTCTAAATCTAACCACCCTGGGGACTTAAGTTGCTCAAGTTTTTCTTAGTCAGACCTAGAATTTTACCCTTTAACACTGGTTTCAACAGCTGTACAACTCTTTGGGTTGCCTGGGGCCAACACGCAGTAAGTCTGGCAGGTCTTCATCCCCTTATGAGAAGCCTGGTGTATTTCTGCACTAAAATAGTTCTGATACCTGGAGCTAATGAGCCTGCTCTCCAAATACCTTAGAGGTAGCATTCAGAATGTGCTGTGAAACCAAGCTGCCTCCATGACTTGAGGACAGAGGAATAAGATCCCAGGCTGGGGCCCTCTTCCATCGAGTCCAGCTGCAGTCTGCCTGTCCACATCCTTCCTGGAGCAGCAGTGGGCTCCAGCACCTGCAGCTTCACTGCAGATGAGCTGAACAACCTCAGACCAGATGGAAACAAGCCCTGCTAATAACCAGGCCCTGCAACTGATATTAAGCCTGATGGTAGAAGTGGTCATTTTTGACCACATCCCACCTTCTTTTTCAGGGCTGCCAGTGGGATGAGAGCTGGCCCAGGTGCTGCTCCCCAGAGCTGCTGCTATGGGGAGGTCTGGAGCTGAAGGAAGAGCCCAGCTGTTGTCAGGTGCACTAAGTGTCCCTTATGCAGGAGTTTTCAGATAAGTGCACATCTGATTTGAGGGGAATAATGCCCTCCACCTGCATAAGACAAGGGGAAGGATTGTCCAAATGTCACATCTTACAGTATAAACCCAAGCTGACTGCTCCAGCCTAGAAAGTAAGGTGTTTGTTTGGGTTTTTTTTGTTTGGATTTTTTCCCTCATTATGCTTAAAGGTCTAAGGAGTCAATCTTGACAACCCAGACTGTCTCCTCTGCACAGAGGTGGCAGAAGGCAAATACTGGACTCCCCACAAATATAATGTGCCTTGTACTCCCCATAGGCTAATGAAGCATGCCAAACACATACTTCTCTGTACATGTCTCAGCTCTAAATAAAGAATCAAAAATTAAAAGGCAACCCTTGTGCTTTCACAGGCTGATAGTTTGTGCAACCTTTTATTCGAACACCAAATACTTATTTAAAGGGACATTGAATCCTTAGAAGCATAACCTTCAATATCCAATTATTTTGCTGCTATTCAATATGTCCTACACTACTAATTTCAGTAAGTTTAGCTCCAAACAGAACACACTCCTCCCTTCAAATTCACTTTCTAAGCAACCAACTGGGAGCTGTGTTTCCTTGAAGATTCATTTTCTCTTAGTGAATTGGAAGCAGAGCAGATTTAGGCTAGTTTGTAACAGACTGCCTTCTGCAAGAGTGTCAGCAACTTCACAAGAGATCTCTGCAACCTTTCTGTGCTGCCTGTCGACATATGTGTCCTACAGGGAGCCTACATCCTAGCCTGGGGAACTAGAGAATGCCCAGAATAAAACACTAAGAGAATTAAGGCACATGTACTTCCTCCCCTCATTCCCTATCACGTTGTGACAGCCTTTCCCCCAAATGTGTTACTGGGTAATATGACAGGACGATAAATTTATGAGCAGTTTTCAGTTTTTAAGAAAATAACTCTTGTGGTCATGGAAATCTGCTGTCTGTTATTCCCTAGCCAGAGGAGTTCTAGCTAGGGAATAATCTGAGCTGAATCCACTTGATCTACCTCTGCCTTCACTGGAACTTGCAGGACAGCTGAGCCCTTCAGTTGTTTTCAAACCACTGCATGAAGAGTGTTGTTCCTGTCCTAATAATCTGAGCACACAGGTGAAATTTAAACCATTGAAATGCTTTCCTGTGCAGGAGGAGAGATTCCAAGACAGTATCTCAAAGGAAAAGTCACCAAGGATGAACTGTTTTTTCATCAATAATTATTTTTATTTTTTCTGACCTGATTCTTGTAATTAACCGTTTTTGAACTTAAAGATGTATTAAACCACAGCAGAAAGGACAGAAATCCAATGCTTTGCTTCCTTTCCTTTAAGGAATTTGTCTTCATCATAATCCAGGTATTTTTAGAACCCCATGTAAATACCATTACAGCTGTATCATTCCTATATATGTTTATTTGTATACCCACATGTATACACACAACTAATCAATTTTTCTTTCTGTTTTAATCCATTTTCTCTAATGTTAATTTAATCCTGTTCTCTGCATGTTAACTATTCAGTTAAGATTTCCTAAAAAGTGTCTCTGATTTTTAATGATGCAATATTAAGTTGACAGAGAATAATTCAGATTCCTACACTGGTGCTTTCCAAGGATGTTGTAATTTCATTCTTGTCCTCCTAGGAAGGCAGTGTTTCATCCTCAAAACGAACATCCAGCATATCTCACTACATCTACCTCTTTTTGTCTCTCTTACTTTTCTTTTGTTTTCAAAAATGACACACTTCTTTTTTAAGGGTGTATGAACTTGTACATCCTATGATAAGTCTTTGGAAGGAGACTGAACTATAAAGTTGGGTATTGCAGAGAATAAGAAGCATTTGTATATATTGCTAACACAGATTCCTTGTAAAAATCAACCTAAAATAAAGATGTTGACACAATTTATTTTTCACAAAGACCTGATTTCTATCACATTTCTCCTTGCTAAATTTAGGATAAATTTTTTCAGAATGGCAATATTGATTTATTTTGCTTACCTGCTTCCCCATGTCCAGAAATAAAATATTCCAAGAACACAATCAGCATGATGCCTTTATGCTGCATGGCTGTCAGTAAAATATTTGTCCTCAGTGAAGCAAAAAAGACCTGCAGTAATCTACAGGTTTGGTGCTTGCATGGCTTTTCTGTGTTTTCTTTCTTTCTGCTCACCTTCCTCTCAGTGCAGGGTCAAGGCTGCTGTCTCATTCTTCTTGTTCTCGTTTGGGTCCAGGGGTGGTTTGGTTTTTTTCAGGGCTCAGATGCCTTCTGGGTGTCACCCATACATTGCTTCCAATAAATAAATAAATAACGAGGGGTTTCTGCGCCTTCACCCCTCTCCATGCAGTGGGCAGGGGCCGCTCACATCTCTGACGCAGCCCCTCGGATGCACCATCGGGGGCTGATGCGAGGCGGGGAGCTCCGCTCGCTCCGGTCCTTGGCGCTCGTTCGGATGCTATTTCGAAACTTTCCTTTCTGCTCCTTGCTGTTGGTGGAGGTTCGGCTCGGCTGTGCCCGGGTCCGCCCTGGCAGCCCTCCCTACCCGGTCGCACGTCCCGGAGGCTGCTGCTCCCCGGGGCGGCCGGGGGCTCCGGGCAGCTCGGACCCTGCTTTGTTAGGAGGCGCTCCCCGGTACCTTCTCTCCCTGGGCTCCCTGCAGCATGGGGTCATAAGAAGAGAAGAGCTGGCTTTGGTCCCTGAGAGATGATGAGAAGCAAGTGCTTTCTTGGCTCTTTTTATTTTGTTTTGTTTTGTTTTATTTTATTTCCCTCCTCCTTCCGCTGTCACGGAAGCCGCTTCTCCCCCACCTCCAAGGGATTTGCTTCACACAGCGAGCGCCAGGGGAGTGGAAAACAAACGCAGCGCCAGCTCTGCGGGGCCGCTGCCCGAGCAATCCCCGGGCCGTGCTGCTGGAGCGGCTCCTGGATACGGGGATCCCGGCAGGGCTGCGCTCCCGGGATGGAGGTGCAGTGCCCAGCGCCCAGACCAGCGCGGGGAAAGGCAGAGGGGCTGGAAAATCCTTCCTCCCTCCTGCTACAGCGGGGCTCAGGGCTGGGGGTCCTGCCCTCCCGAGGGCGGGTTAGTTATCTGCAAGTTTTGTCTCTTCTCCCTTCAACCTCTATCTAGCACATCTCTTCGTGCTAACCGGGCACTTCTCCTCAGTTTACCTCTCTGGTCCTGTCTAGCTGCAAAAGGGGATTATTAAAACATGTGATCCTTTTCCTGGGCTTTATATGTGCCTTTTTTTTTTTTTTT